>CABHPQ010162731.1:18902-48712 GCA_902168405.1 Peromyscus aztecus
CCCCGTGTCTTTCTTGGGGTCCTGTTTTCCAGGTAGCCTCCCTGGTGATGTGAGTAGCAGTCCAATCGTTCTTGCTCCACATCTAGTATCCTCCTATGAGTGAGTACATACCATGTTTGTCTTTCTGAGTCTGGGTTACCTCACTCAGGAAGATTTTTTCAAGATCCATCCATTTGCCTGCAAACCTCATGATGTCATTGTTTTTTCCTGCTGACTAGTATTCCATTGTGTATATGTACCACATTTTATTTATCCATTCTTCAGTTGAAGGGCATCTAGGTTGTTTCCAGGTTCTGGCTATTACAAACAATGCTGATATGAACATAGCTGAGCAAGTGCTCTTGTGGTATGATTGAGCATTCCTTGGGTATATGACAGGTTCTCTATATATAGTCTTTCTGACTTGTCCTGTCTCTGCTTCCTGAGTTCTAGGATTAAAAGCATGTATATTCAAAACAAATTTAAAAGTGGTGTCATGATAGCTTGAAAGTTTTTTATATAAAAAAGGAAAGAAAAGCATTTTACAATTTTAGTTGAAAAAATGTTAGCTAGAAACTTGTTCAATCTGAATTACCAATGAAATAACAATGTATACTAAAGAGATTTTATAATTGAGCGTGTGAAAAATGTACCTGTCTTTCTCTGTCTTTTATGATAGGGCTACAAGTAAATGTGTGCCATAGAAAAGAGTGAATAAATTAATGAGAAGGAGAAAACATGTCCACGGATTGCAAAGACACATGGAAAGCTGCCTCTGAAATGACAAAGGAAAAAGGTGAAGTGATAGGTTTGCTTCACAATTAGAGATTTATTACATTTGTAATACAGCCTTGGGCTTTAGAAATGAGTTACCCAGGAGACAACCCTGACATGGCTTGTGATATGTCACCATCAGAGTGGAATTATTAGCAAGTCTACTGGAAAACAGGATTAAAATCAAAAGGAACAACAGGAAATTATTTACTTGAGGAAAAGTTGTAATAGGAAGAAAAATGATCAGGTCACTATGAGGTTCACTTCAGATTAGCTATAATTTGTTACAGCAATGGACAACTGATGACTAAATTAGCCTGCATTGGAATTCTATGTTGAACATGAGATAAAATGCTATTGGATTGGAGAGAGTCAGGTAAATCTATGTTGGTTATAGTCCATTGTGAAATGTCATTAGCTAATCCTTACAGGTGAAAATCAAGAAGCATTTAGGCATGCCAGGTGGTGGTGGGACATGTGTTTAATCCGAACACTTAGGAGGCACAGGCAGATGGATCTCTGAGAGGTCAAATGTAGCCTGGTCTATAGAGCTTGATCCAAGACAGCCAAGGCTACACTGGGGGCTATGTAAGCATGTTAACTAGACATGCATAGTTAAAAAGAAGAGAAAAAAGATTTAAAGAAACACTTGATATGATCCAAAATTATTTCATTAGTAAATAAATAATATAGTGTGAAGTATGAGATTTACTTGACAATGAAAATATAGAACCTACATTTAAAATGCTTATCTACAGTAAATTGATATGTGCAGATATCTTAAACTTTCACTGTCTTCTACTTTTCAGGAAGGAGGAGGGCAGTAGAATCCCACACTGGTGTAATAAAGCATACAGGACAATTCTAACTTTTTGTGGTAACTAAAATGTGATCTGAAACAAACAAAAGCAATAAAGAATATTTGATCTGAGGCTGGTTTGCTTCTCTAAGCAATCACAGAAAACCCCTAGCCTTTTTTCCTACAAAGAGTTACAAGTGTTCAGTTGCTGGAATGAGAAGTGCAGCCAGTTAGTTCCAGGGTATCACACCTAATGTGGTTCTGGCTTATTGGCTATGTAGTTTTGTTGTGCCCACATGCATTTTCTCCTTCTTTGTGCTCCCCTATCCTCCCAGAGTATGGTTGCATTTTACTTTTTGTACACAAAATTAAGCTTTATCCTGTAGTATATGCTTTCTATGATGACATGGCTTCTACAGCCCTTGTGGGAGATTGCTACTCATCTTGAACAAAGCCAGGGAAGTAAATGACCAGCGTCATATCAACTATATATGAGAACCTGGAATTATACCCATTGTACTCAGCAGACATGAGTAGGGTACTATTGAGTCCTCTACTCTGGCATGAGGTTGTTGATGAATGGGTTAGATCTTGCTCTGTTTTCTGTAGAGTGTGGATGAAAAGGCAATATATTTTGTGTTCAGCAGCCCCTTTCTCTTCCTATCCTCCTGGTCCTGTGGCTGAAAACCAAGGTCCTTATCCTCTTGATTAGCGTGATGCTTGTCTCAAATCTTCCCAGCGTTAAATCTGGCTTTCACATTGCCATTGGAGACAGAATTCTGAGCCAATGATGTGATTAAGACTCTCTTTCCTCCTCTAAATCTTCTGTTCAATGACTATGTGGAGTCCTCTTTAAAAAGCCCTGTGTGTTTCAACAGCATATACTTTATTTCCTGATTTACTTTGCATCTCAGCCTGGTTATCCCCTCCCCCTGTTATCTCTGTACTCTGACTATACTGTCTTCCAAGGATGCTATGCTACTGCTCATTGTTGCCTACCTTCTACATCTTTCAGAGTCAGAGTTGAAAGTCTCACTGCTTCATCCTGTTGGGAGCATTTAAGTTGTGGGATTGCATTTTTAAAAATCTATTTCTATTTCTCGGTTACCTTTACTGTATCCTCTCTACATTTTTTAATGTTCCCTTTTCTATTTGTCTGTCATCCCACCTCTTCTCTACTGGCCTAATCCTAATGCTAGACTTGCTGACTATACTACATTTTGACTGCTACTCATGTACTACTATCATTGATCATTTCTTTTACAAAAGTATTGAAGTTAGGTCATTATTTTGAGTTGGACATTACTATATTTTCACAGTGAGTCTACTTATCAGATGTTATTGCTTCTTCAGACACTGTTGCACTCTCAGAGTAGTGCTGAAGCTGCTCTGGTCACACATGTAGGGTTTATCTACCATACTGTAGTCACAGTCAAATGGGAATAACTATACCTCCCTCTGCTGCAACTTATTTTCCTGTTAACATTGCAAATATTTCCACTGAAACAATGTAGATAACAAAAAATTCCAATTGATGATTTAATCACTTGTACTTAATTCCCAATGTAGAATCACAAGAAGCACTAAATACAAAAATAACTTGACTGCTTCAAAAATTGCTAATTCCACATAAATAGGCTCATGAAAATAAAAAAAGGTGTGAAATTTAACAAAACTAAGGCAAAGGAACAAGGTGTTCCACAAAATAAAGAACACAAATACACTTCAGAACAAATCCAAAGATAAAACAAATTAGTGGAGGCATAAAGGAGTTGTTTTGGCTAGTTCTATGTCAACTTGACACACACTAGAGTCATTTCATTAGGGAAGATGTTAATGGAGAAATGCACCCATCAGTTTAAAGTGTGAACAAGTCTGTGGTGAATTTTCTTCATTGATTATTGGTTGTAGAGGACCCTATTTACTCTGGGTGTTGTCATCCCTGGAATGATGGTCCTCAGTGCTATGAGAAAACAGGCTGAGAAAGTCATGTGAATTATGGTAGTAAGCAGTGCTCCTCCATGGCCTCTGAATTAGCTTCTGCATCCAGGTTCCTGCCTTAACTTCCTTTACTAATGAAGAATGACATGAGGCTTGTAAAGTTAAAATATACCCTTTTCATCCCCAAATTATTTTTGGTATGTTGTTTTATCACAGCAATATAAACTTTAACTAAGACAGAAGTCAATACCCGATGTAAAAGGGAAATCCAATAAGATATAGAAATCCTGAAAGGAATCAATTTGAAATTTTAGAATTTTAGAAATAGATCAGTTTGACAAATTAAAGGCTCAGGGGATGTCTGCATCAACAAAATAGATCAAATGGAAGGTAAGATATCAATGTTTGAAGATAAGTGGGTAAATTGGGACTAGACAATGAAATGAATCTGAAGATAGGAAAGTATAAAATAAGCCTAAGGGACACTAGGAAAAGGCCAAACCTAGAAATCATGGGCATGGAAATGGGAATAAGTTCAAACTAGCAATATAAAAACACATATTCAAAGGGATCACAATGAACAATCCTCTAATGTAGGGGACATAGTATAAATTTTACATAGCATTACATTAATGTTTATATATATGCATGTTATATATATATATATATATATATATATATATAAACAATACCTTATCATAAAACATATGATAAGGTATTAATTATCTTTAATTTATTGATTGTGATGTCTACTGTTGGTTTTCAACTTGACTATATCTGGAATTAACTAAACCAAATGTCTGGGCACAATTATGAGACTTTTTTTATTAAATTATTTGAAGTGGAAAGACCCATTTCTAATACAGACTTTTGAGGTGGAAAGATCCAAAAACCTAGAATGACAGAGACAGATGGTTGCCTGGGCAGTCACCCAAAGTTCCTTTGCAATGTTGGGGCACCTATAGTCAGCCTATAGACCTAGAAGTTTTTAGTTGATTCTCCCTGTGTCCTTTAGAATATCTGATAGTCTCTTCTGTGAAGCAGAAACCTAAAGGACCATCTTGCCTTGTTTTGGCAAAATTTAGTGGTCATTTTTCCATGGGTCCCACATGTTCAGTCTGTATAACATACTGTCAAGTAGTCCAGGCAAGAATAGTTTCTTGCCCAAATGACCATTTTTGCCAAGAACATAAACTCCACATGGAGTGTCTTTGATGCCCATCTTCCTCTTTGAAGTAAATCAGTGCTGCCAGGAGCAGGTGTGTCTAATTGTCCAGAAAAGTTCATTTTTAAAACATTTTAAATGCCATATTCTATAAGTCTTTGACATGTATGAAGATTACCTACCTAATTGTAATATACCTTTATGCTGTGGGATGTTCTATATTCTGTGAATGTGTTGCTCTGATTGGTTAATAAATAAAATTCTGATTGGCCAGTAGCCAGGCAGAAAGTATAGGTGAGATAAATAGACAAGGAGAATTCTGGGAAGTGGAAGGCTGAGTCAGCAGATGCCAGTCCACTCTCTAGGGAGCAGCATATAATGGCACACAGGTAAAGCCATGGAACATGTGGCAACATATAGATTAACAGAAATGGGCTGAGTTTAAATGTAAGAGCTAGTCAGTGGTAGGCCTGAGCTAATGGCCAAGGAGGGTTTTTTGTGGTTTTTTTTATTTTTTCTTTTCATTTTTCTTCATTAAGAAATTTTCTACTCACTCTACATACCACCCACAGATCCCAATTCCTCCCTCTTCCCACCCTCCAGTCCTCCCTCCCAAGCCACCCCACATCCCCACATCCCCCAAATCAAGGTCTCCCATGGGGAGTCAGTAGAGTCTGGCACACTGAGCCTAGGCAAGTCCAAGCCCTCCCCCACTGCACCAAGGCTACACAAGGTGTCACACCACAGGCACTGGGCTCCCAAAAGCCTGCCCATGCACCAGGATGGATCCAGATCCACCTGCCTGGGTGCCCCCCAAACAGTTCAAGCCAAACAACCATCTTCCATATCCAGAGGTCCTAGTCCAATCCCATGGGGGCTCCACGGCCACTAGTCTACAGTTCGTGGGCTTCCACTAGTGTTGGCCAAGCAGTTTTAATTAATATAAGCTTCTGAGTGATTATTTTATAAGTGACTGCAGGGTCTGTGGGGCTGGGCAGGACCATAGAAAACTTTCAGCTACACCTTTATATACCTAAGAATCTTAACTGACATGACTATAAATTTGGTTATCCCACATGACAATTAATCTGTATTTTAATTATATGTTATAATTTTAAATGAACTGCATGAACATAATACCTTAAATGAGTAAAAATATACATACAATATAACAAAATTAACTTTAAAATTATATCAATAAACTAAAATCCATAGCAATGTAAAACATTTTAAATAAGTTATTACTTTTTAAAAATAGATTAAATAATCTACCCTTTCATCCTAGCATTTCTATATAATATTTTCCTTTTTTCTTTTAGAAAGAGATTGACTATGACCAGTAGTAATTTGTAACCAACACTTAAACAAAGACAAACATGCATAATCCATTTTTTGGGGAATGTGGGCAAAGTTTTCTAGGCTATTTCCTGCTGACGGGGGGGGGGGGGGGTGCTAGTAGTCTTACTGGGACACAAGGAAAATTTTAGGATTATGGTCAAGTCCTGGATGGAGTGGTCTGTGAGGCTGTATTCTTTGAGTCAATTGCTTTGAAGTTGTTTGAATGTTGGATCATCTAGAGACCTCTCTGGGGTCCTCCTTAATGGAACCATATTAACCTGGAAGGAATCTACAGCTTCTCATCTTCTGTGGAAAGAAAAGCAACATATCCTTAGACACAAATTTTGAAGTCAAGATACCTTTAAAATATACATATTGGTTTAATTCAGCAGCCTTCACAATTAAATGTCTCTCTCCAGTTAAACATTCCAAAGACAATATAATAATCTGCAATATCCAGATTCTTTGTGTTATTTTCACCTTTACATGGCTTAACTTTCGTATTATTCTTGTTGTCTCTTTAAAAACTTTACTTCTTAAAACTATTTATTTCTTTATATTAATGTCTATATTTCTTTTTTTCTCTCTTTCAAGCCCATGCACACACACACACACACACACACACACACACACACACACACACACACATATATATATATAGCAAATCATTTAGAGGTTTGTTCTATCTGAATCTGTCTTTTGTATATCTATAATCCTTTTCTGATCTTTGCAAACTGCATTGTGGCTAAGATTGAAGAGGCAGCCCTAGCTGCTGACTCCACCCACTTTAGCTTTTCAGCATGGTGAAAGTATCCAGCAGAGTTATGCTTACCCCACAAATTCCGTCATCCATGCTGCCCTAAGGTAGAGTGAATCTGGCCCATAAACCCTTTTTGTCTGTATGAGTAAGGGCTAAATCCACCATGCAGTGTTCTGCATGCTTGGAGACACCTCTGTGTACCAGTGCAGGAATCTGTCATGCTGAGCTCAAGCCCAAGCCCAAATGCTATAGCCATGGCCCACATGAGACATGAAGTAGGAAGATGTTTTTGGCTCCACTTTGGAGTTTCTTATTAAGTTCTCCCAGGTTTTAGGTGGAAACTCAAACCAACATTTTGGACAGACAAATGTAGTCAAAGTTTTCTCAGGTCTCACTCAGCCCCATGGTCTGTGTTTCACCAGTCCCTCCTGGCCCCACAGTTCTGCAGCTGCTTATAAAATAATCATTCAGAGGCTTATATCAATTACCAGTTTTATGGCCTATGGAAGACTTCTTGCTAGTTAGCTCTTATAACTTAACCCATTTCTATTAATCTATAAGTTGCCATGTGGCAGTGGCATTACCAGTCTGCTGGCATCTTGCTACTCCTTTGGTGCTGGCTGGTGTCTCTCCCTCCTCTCCTTTCTTTTCTCCATATATCTGCTTAAATTACTACTGCCTTGCCGTAGGCCAATGCAGCTTTATTTATCGACCAATCAGATCAACACATATTCACAGCATAAAGAAAGACATCCCACAACAGAGAGAGAGAGAGAGAGAGAGAGAGAGAGAGAGAGAGAGAGAGAGAAAGGAAGGAAGGAAGGAAGGAAGGAAGGAAGGAAGGAAGGAAGGAAGGAAGGTAAGAAAAGAAATAAAATTTCCCTAGAGAATTTCCTTCCAGTTATAAAGAGGATGGATTCATTGAACAGCAGTTGGAAAAACAAATCTTATCAGATGTTGTGCTTCTATACATGCTAGGAATTGATGTGGTCAGTCATGTACTCCTCTTGGCAGCTGCATGAGCTCAGATACAACACATCTTCACAGAGAGAGGGCAGAGGCTAACAATCTAAATACTTTCAAGACTTCATTAAGAGAGATAAAAATATGAGTCTAGACCTAAGTGTTCATAATTTATTGTTTTATTTTTTTTCTTACTGCAAAAAC
Organism: Peromyscus aztecus; assembly: GCA_902168405.1. Lineage (NCBI taxonomy): Eukaryota > Metazoa > Chordata > Mammalia > Rodentia > Cricetidae > Peromyscus > Peromyscus aztecus. Next base: position 26,826 of record CABHPQ010162731.1, read on the forward strand.
ACTGAATACTTAGGAGATATTGTGTCTGAAGTGTTTTCTTAAAGAAAGGAAAGAAATATGTATGGATTAAATAATCTATTCCAGAGGGACATGGACACAGTTCACATATTCTAATAGATATACATCAGCTGAAACAGGAGATGGTGAAAAGTACTTAGTACTATCTTTAGTCACTCTGGAGCCAGACTGTTTGTTGTGTTACTTACAGGAAAGCCACTAAATTTAATCATATGTCTAATAATATCAGAAAAGTCACTGCAGTGAAACACCTCCAAATCTGCAATTTATACATCAATGGATTCAACCAATCTTGGAACAAAAATATTTTAAATAAAAATTACATCGTTTCAGAACACATACAAGCTTTTTGACTACTCTTACCTAATGAATTTAGTGTACTAACTATTTTTATAGAACTTACAAAGCATTAAGTATTGCATAGAACCTAAAACTGAACTAAATCATGTGGGAAAGTATGTGTAGTGAGTACAATCACATACCATGTCATTTTATGCAAGGCATTCTTAGATTTTGTTATCCACAGTGGGCCTTGGATCAAGTGTACATGGCAGGTTCAGGAAGACAAAAAATATTTTCCTGGGAATGTCTATACACTTACTTTAGGATTATATATTACACACTGATATATGTAAACTATACAAAACATATTTATAAAATTTTAGTATATGGGAGGAGGGGACTGGAACTGCCTGGACTGAATCTACCAGGTTGAGTTGAATCCCCAAGGGAGTCCTTGCCTGGAGGAGATGGGAATGGGGGGTGGGCTGGGGGAAGGGGGAGGGGCGGGAGGAGGGAGGACAGGGGAATCCATGGCTGATATGTAAAATTAAATCAAATTATAATTTTTTTTTAAAAAGCTGAAAGAAAAGAAGAAAGCCAGTTTCTGTAAAAAAAAAAAAAAAAAAAAAAAAAAAGATAACACGTGACTTCATTTAAATATCTGTGTTATGGTCTTTCCTAAACCATTTTTTTGTTATTATTTTGCTATATTTCATTCTCACAGGCTTGTTTTATTAATCTGCTTCTGTTACTATAAGAAATTACTTGAATCTAACAGAGATTCTCTAAATTAAAGTTAGCCTCTAAGAATGTCTGTGCCAGATTAGCTGATGTTGATTGAAGGGGGAAACCACACCTAGTATGGGTGGCATATTGTCCTGGCTTAGATCCTGAGTGGGATAATTGGAGAGAGGAAACAGCAGTACACATTCATTGTTTTCGTGGTTGTGCACACACAACTCTTAGCTACTTCAGTCTTGGTTTCCCTACCATAATGTACCATACCCATGGGCTCTGAGCCCAAATAAACCTCTTCTTCTTTAAGTGCTTTCATCAGTATCTTCTTTAGAGTAACATAAAATGAACTAAAACACCATGTGTGGTTTTATTCCTATGTATGTATGTAACAAAAAAAATCATTGTACAGTCATAAATGGTAATAACTTGCCATCAATGAGAAGATAAAGGTTGGGAGACACAGGTGCATTCTCCTTTATCATTCTAAGAATTTTATGGAACACAATGTATATGACTCCAGTTTAACTCCACCCCTTATTAATGTGATCTTTCTGAGTTAAAATATTAATTGCTCTGTAGCTAGAGGAATAGGCTTTAATAAGTTGAAAATTTACCTCCATCAACAGAGAGCTTTAAGATAGTCCCAGTTAACATCCTAAGTATAAAATATCACATTTGTCTTTTGTTCATGAAGATGTAAGTAAATTATTGATTTTGTTTACATAAAACAGATTTGTTTTGAAGGAAACATATTTCTTATTAGCCTATTAACACACACATGGTTTCGCTTGGGAGTCAGAAATATTTCCATCTTTTTTCCTCTGAAATATCCTCAGATGTAGTTATTTACTTACATGTCTTATCTTCTTTTATAATAAAATTGAAACAGGTTGTATAGTTACTAACTAAATTAGGTGCGTGTCTTCTCATCCTTAAATTTTTTAATAATAAGTACCATTTTAAACTTTATATTTTTAGTGAATCAGAGTAATATTTTGATATCTTTAATAATTCTGATTAAAATTATTTCTCTTTCTATACATATACATATGTGCATATGTCTGTATAATCATTTATACACAGGAAAAGAAATAAAATATATGCATGTAGGAAAACATAAATATATTTGTTTCTCTTAGCAGGACTTAAGACTTTAAACTATGGATCTTATATGATTGTCAAGCAAGCCATTTCAAACCCACAGATTGTAGTGAGGATATGTGTGAGACTTAACCCAGAGCATTACACATGCTAGAAAAGTGTTCTACTCCTGAGCTATATTTCAGTTCTTGTCTTCAGTTTTTTCGTGTGTGTGTGTGTGTGTGTGTGTGTGTGTGTGTGTGTGTGTGTGTGAGAGAGAGAGAGAGAGAGAGAGAGAGAGAGAGAGAGAGAGAGAGAGAGAGAGACTCACTATGTAGAATAAGGTGATCTTGAACTTCTAAGATTCTAATTTCTACTTTCAGTGTTTTGGAATTATGGTTTTTGTCGACACATCTAAAAAATGTTCATATTCTTTGGAGACATAATGAATTCTGAGGTTATAAATTATATGTGATAGTACATTTTAAAAATATCTGTGTCGCTGGGCGGTGGGGCGCATGTCTTTAATCCCAGCACTCGGGAGGCAGAGGCAGGCGGATCTCTGTGAGTTCGAGGCCAGCCTGGTCTACAGAGCGAGTTCCAGGAAAGGCACAAAACTACATAGAGAAATCTTGTCTCGAAAAACCAAAAAAAAAAATCTGTGTAGACCAGTTGTTCTTTGGGCTGCCAAGTCACAAGTAATGTGACTTATTATTAATTATGGAAGCTCAGACTTAGCTTAGACTTGTCCTACTAACTCTTATACCTTAAATTAAGTCATTTATATTAATCTAGGTTCTGTCATGTGGCATTACCTCTTTTTCATCTTGCATTTGCTATTTCTCTAAGTCTGGATGGTGACTCCATCTCTTCTTCCAAGAATCCTCTCTGTCCCTGGAAGTCCTATATAACCTTTTCTTCTCTATATATTGGCCATTCAGCTCTTTATTATACCAATCAGAAGGCACCTTGGGGAAGAAATCTTTGCAGTGTAAACAAATGCTCCACAACATTTCCCCCTTTTTGTCTAAATAAAAAGGAAAGGGTTTAACTCAAACACAGTAAAAAATATATATATATATATATATATATATAAAATAAATAATTATCAGGTAAAGATTATATTCCCAACGTCCTGTCCATTTGTATTTGGCAAATTCAGAGAAAAAAATGCCCTTATCTATCTTATCTTGGTGAGTCCAAAATTTTGAACCTAACTTATTTTTTATTATATCAAAGGAAAACTTTAGCTGCTGTGGGAATGTTCTGTATGGCAAATGTGTTGCTAATAAAACACTGATTGGCAGTGGCTAGGCAGAAAGTATAGGCGGGGCTAACAGAGAGAATAAAAAGAAGAGGAAGGCAGAGGGACTCTCTGCCAGCTGCCAGCCAGAACAAACAGCATGTGAAGATGCCGGTAAGCCACGAGCCATGTGGCAAGGTATAAATTTATAGAAATGGATTAATTTAAGCTATAAGGACAGTTAGCAAGAAGCCTGCCACGGCCATACAGTTTGTAAGCAACATAAGTCTCTGTGTTTACTTGGTTGGGTCTGAGTGGCTGTGGGACTGGCAGATGAAAGAGATTTATCCTGACCGTGGGCCAGGCAGGAAAACTCTAGCCACATTTAGCTATAGTTATGTAATATTGAACTCCATCAGAGACCCAAGAAGTATATAATATTACCTGATTTTAACATGAACTGCAGAGCAAGCAACTTCAAAACTTAAGAAACAACAGAGACATCTGGCTGCCTGTATTGTCAAAATAAAGTTACTTTGCAACATTGGGGCATCCATCCTGGGGCTACAGGCCTAGATTATCTGACAGACTTTTCTGTGAAGCAGGAATTTTGAAGTACTGTCCTACCTTGTCATGGCAAAGTTCAGCAGTCACCTTCTTTTGTGTCCTGTTCATCCAGTTTGGACAACATACAGTCAGCAGTCAAGACAAGAGCAGTTTCTTGACCAGTGTCTAATTTTGACACAATAAAAGCAAACTCTATATGGAGATTTGTCAATGCCCATTATCCTTTTTTAAGTAAATAAGTGCTGTTGTTTCACTGTCATAAAAAGCCTCAGGCTATTAAATCCTCTTAAATGCCATACTCTATATGTCTCTGAAGTGTTTGAAGACCACCTATCCATCTAAAATATTTTTCTGTTTAACCTTGAAAACATATCTAACATGACTACAAGTTTGATTGTTATAGATGACTAACTGCTAACCTGTACTTCCTAATTTACCTAAATAGCTTTCAAGGACTAGAATCTTACATTATATTTTAAAATGTGATGCATAGGTACAATACCTTAAACAAGAATAAAAACATATATACAGTATAACGAAAATAACCTAAAATTTTAATCAATACACAAAAATACCTTAAACAAGAGAAGAAACATATACAGAGTATTTCTAAGAAAAATAACCTTAAATTTGTATCAATATACAAAAATCCATACCACTATAAAATATTTGAAATTAGTAGTTACTTTTTAGTTAAAATTAGATTCAATAATTTGCCCTTTTAATTCTATCATTCTTATACCTCCCCTTTTTCTCAGAAAGAGATCCTTGAATTCAACCTCCCTTGCTTACTGTCTTCTCTTACCATGACCAGTAACAACTTGTATCCCATCCCCCTAAATGTTGACAAACATTCATAACTCACTTAATGACCAAAAACCACTCACACTACTTCTTGGGAATGTGGATGTTGTATTCTTAAAATAACTTCCTGTTGTTTGGGGGTGATAGCATTGCTATGGGCCCCTGAGAAAACAGGGATAATGATCAAGTCATGGGAGAACTAGTTGTATCATTTGTTGTTCAGTCTCAGTGTGATGGGAAAATGTAGGGCTTATCTTTTGCATGAATCCTAAATGATCTTATGATAAAAACCTGAAGACAGCTATTTGGATAAATGCTGAAAAGTCAGAGGAAACAAGCCATAGCCACTTCTCAATTCGCCAACTCCTCAGTGGAAAAGAGAAGATCCTGTTTCCATAAATCCTCACCCTGAATGGCTATGAATCCTCAGCTGAAAGGCTTTGAGTTCTTGTCTCCTCACACCTTATGTGCCTTTCTCCCCTAGCCATTTTACTTCCTATTTCAATCTTCCCAGTGCTGGGATTAATGGTGTGTGTGTGCTTCCCAAATACTGGTATCAAGAGCATGTGGTCTCAAGTGCTGAGATTAAAGACATTCGACTCCCAACTACGGGGTTAAAAGTGTGTGCCACCACTGTCTAGCTATTTCTCTTTTAAACTGCATTAATCTCATGTTAGTGTAGGGTATCTTTGAACTCATAGAGATTCAGCTGGATCTCTGATTCCAAGTGCTAGCATTAAAGGTGTGTGCCACCACTGTCTATACTCTTGTTTAATCTAACGGATGGCTCTGTCCTCTGATCCTTTACTTGATACACAATATATCACCACATTTTCCCCTTTTATTGTCTAAAATAATAAAAGGTTATAACTAATATAAGAAAAACTACATATGATAAATATAATCAGTATATACAATATATACCATTAATAATTACATTAACAATGTGCAGTCCATAAGCATTTGAAAAATTCAGAGAAAATACTCCATTATTTAATCCTATTTTTATGAATCAAAAGTGTTGTACCTAATTCACTTTCTTAATGTGGGAAATCCATGGGAGTCAGCTTAAGAAGTATTAGGGAATTAGGATATAAATTGAGCAAATACACTCATGAATATGGAACCAAATGGACAGTTGAAGTTGTCCTCTGATCTGACCTGGAGTGTATCCACTTGGCAGTTCATCACAACAGGAAGCAGGAAACAGGAAGAAATATCCTCATGACCCCTTTCCCTTTTATTTTAAGAACTCATGTACAATGGCACCTCTTTCAGGCCATATAGCCCAAGGTCATGGGTGGAGCAAATACCACTACACTTTCTATCCTAACTTTTATTATCAACCCAAAACTATCTTTTGTTGTCTTTCAAACTTAGACACTTTACACCTCTTTAGTGAGTTTCTTTTCTGAATTTGTTAACAAGGAAAACCATAACTATATAGTCTTCAAGTCCACTAGAGACCTGAGAAGGAAATAATATTAACTGACTAAGCAGGAAGTGTGGGCAAACAACTTCCAAAAAATGTGAGAAATGACAGAAACAGCTGGATTCCTGAACTGTCACCCAAGGTTCCTCTGCAATGATGGAGCATCCATCTTTGGCCTACATGCCTAGCTATCTGAGAGACTTTTCTGTGAAGCAGGATATTCCGAATGGCCTTCTGACCTTGTCTTGGAAAGATTTGACAGTCCTTTCTTGTGTGTCTTGATTGTCCATTTTGGACAGCATACTGTCAGCAGTCAAGGCAAGGGCAGTTTCTTGACCAGAGGCTAATTTTTGCCACAAAGAAAGTAAACTCAATATGGAGTTTCTTCTATGCCCATCATCTTCTCTAAAGTAGATTGGTGCTGTCAGGAGCACACATGTCTCATTGTCATAAAAAAGAACCTATATTATAAAAATACCTTAAATGTCATATTCTATAGATCTCTGAAGTGTTAGAAGATGACCTATCTATTTAAAATATATTTGATTGACCTTGAAAACATACCTAACTTGACAAGTTCCTTTATAATAGGTGACTAACAAATAACTTGCATTTCTTTATATGCTAATTAGTTGCTAACAATAACTTTCAAAGACTAGCAATTTGCATTATATTGTTAAATGAACTGTATAGGTAAAATACCCTAAACAAGATTAGAAGTGTTTTTACAGTATGTTCTAACAAAATTAATCTCAACTTTGTATCAATATATAAAGATCTATATTAATGTAAAATATTTAAAACAAGTAGTTGCTTTTTAAAGTAGATTCAATTATCTACCTTTTATTTTATCATATCTATGTCATCTGTTTTTCATTTTCTTTTTTTCAAACAAGAATTCTGAATCTAATCCCCTTTGTTTAGCTTTTTTTCCTGACCATTACCAATAACAATGTGTAATCAACAACCAAAACAATGACAAATATCCATAACTCATTGAATGACCCAAAACCACCCATCCACCCTTTTGGGAATGTGGGGTTGTGTGCTTTTTTTGTTTTTGTTTAAGATTTTTTTATTCATTTTACATACCAATTACAGCTCTTCCCTCATCCCTCACCATTCCCTTCATTCCCACCAAACCCACTCGACCCACCTCTCATCCCTTCCTCCAAAAGGGATAAGTTCTTTCATGGGAGGATAGCAAAGTCTGGTACATTCACTTGAGGCAGGACCAAGCCCCTCCCCCCTGCATCAAGGGTAAGCAAGGTCCAATCATATGGAATAAGATCCACAAAGCCAGCTCACGCACCAGGGATAGATCCTGATCACACTGCTAGGGGTCCCCCAAACAGATCCAGCTAAGCAATGTTCTTTCTTATGCAGAAGGTCTAGTCTGGTCCCATGTGGCTTCCACAGCTGTTGGTGTAAAGTTTTTGAGTTCCTATAAATTTGGTTCAGTTGTCTCTATAGATTTCCCCATCATGATCTTGAACACCCTTGCTCATATAATCCCTCTTCCCTCTCTTTGACTGGACTCCTGGAACTTGGCCTGGTGCTTGGTTGTGGGTCTGTGGATCTGCTTCCATTAGTTACTGTATCAAGGCTCTATGATGACAGTTAGGGTATTCACCAATCTGATTACCAGGGTAGGTCAGTTCAGGCACCCTCACCACAATTGCTAGTAGTCTAATCTGGGGTCATCCTTGTGGATTTCTTGGAAATTCCCTAGCACCAGATTTTGTCCTTACCCCATAATGCTTCCCTTTATCAAGATATCTCTTTCATTACTCTCCCATTCCATCTCTCCCCAAGGTTGACCATCCCATTTCCTCATGTTATCTTCCCCCATCCCATCCCCTTTATTGTCCCCCATCATCCCTAGTTTGCTCACGGAGATTTCCTCTGTTTCCTCTTCCCAAGGTGATCTGTACATACCTTTTAGGGTCCTTCTTGTTTACTAGCTTCCCTGGAGCTGTGGGTTACAGACTGATTATCCTTTGCTTTATCCATAGTATCCACTAATAATTGAGTACATACCATGTGTGTATTTCTGAATCTGGGTTACCTTACTCAGGATGATATTTTCTAGTTCTATCCATTTACCTGCAAATTTAATGATGTCATTTTTTTTTTTACAGTTGAGTAATACTCCATTGTGTATATTTATGCCATTTTCTTTATCTATTCTTTTGTTCAGGGACATCTGGGTTGCTTCCAGTTCTGGCTATTTATGAATGAATAATGCTGCTATGAATATAGTTGAACAAATGTCCTTGTGATATGATTGAGCATCCCTTGGGTATATGCCCCAAAGTGGTATCATTGGGTCTTGAGGTAGATTAATTCCCAATTTTCTGAGAAGTCACCATACTGATTTCCAGAGTTGCTCTACAAGTTTCCATTCCCACCAATAGTGGAGGAGTGTTCCCCTTGTTCTGCATCCTCTCGAACATAAGTTGTCATCAGTGTTTTTGACCTTAGCCATTCTGATAGGTGTAAGATGGTATCTCAGAGTCATTTTGATTAGCATTCCATGATGACTAAGGATATTGAGCAATTCCTTGTGTCTTTTGTCCAATTGGGATGCTTCTGTTGAGAATTCTCTGTTTAAATCTGTAGCCCATTTTTTAATTGAATTGTTTGATGTTTTGTTTTTGAGTTTCTTGGGTTCTTTATGTATTTTGGAGATCATCCCTCTGTCAGATGTGGGGTTGTTAAAGTTCTTTTCCCATTCTGTAGGCTATTGTTTTGTCTTATTTACTGTGTCCTTAGCCTTACAGAAGCTTCTCAGTTTCAGAAGGTCCCATTTATTAATTGTTGCTCTCAGTGTCTGTGCTACTGGTGTTATATTTAGGAAGTGGTCTCCTGTGCCAATGCATTCTAGGCTATCTCCTACTTTCTCCTCTGTCAGGTTAGTGTAGCTGGATTTATGTTGAGGTCTTTGATTCATTTGGATTTGAGTTTTGTGCATGGTGATAGATATGGATCTATTTGTAATCCTCTACATGTTGACATCCAGTTATGCCAGCACCATTTGTTGAAGATGCTTTTTTGTTTTCCATTGTACAGTTTTGGCTTCTTTGTAAAAAAACAATCAGGTATTCTTTGGTGTGTGCATTAATATCAGGAACTTCAATGCAATTCCATTGGTCCACATGTTGGATTTTAATGCCAGTACCAAGCTGTTTTTATTACTATATCCTAGAGAAGAGCTTGAAGTCAGGGATGGTGATGCCTCCAGAAGTTGTTTATTGTAAAAGACTTTTTTAGATATCCTAGGTTTTTTGTTTTTCCATATGAATTTGAGTATTGTTCTTACAAGGTATATGAATAATTGTGTTGGCATTTTGATGAGGATTATATTTAATCTGTAAAGATATCTGTTTCAATTTCTTTCTTCAAAGACTTGAAGTTTTTTCACACAGGTCTTCCCTTTGTTTGGTTAGAGTTACCCCAAGGTATTTTATATTATTTATGGCTATTGTAAAAGGTGATGATTCTCTGATTTCCTTCTTATCCCATTTATCATTTGTGTATAGTAGGGATACAGACTTTTGGGGGTTAATCTTGTATCTTGCCACATTACTGAAGTTGTTTATCAGTTGTAGGAATTTCCTGGTAGAATTTTTGGGGTCACTTATGTAAACTATCATGTCATTTGCAAATGGCAAAAGTTTGACTTCTTCCTTTCCAATTTGTATACCGTGGATCTCCTTTTGTTGTCTTAATTTTCTAGCTAGAACTTTGAGTACTATATTGAATAAATATGGGGAGAGTGGACAGCCTTGTCTTGTTCCTGATTTTAGTGGAATTTCTTCAATTTTCTCTCCATTTAATTTGATGTTGGCTGATGGCTTGCTTTAAATTTCCTATATTATGTCTAGGTATGTTCCTTGTTTTCCTGTTCTCTCCAAGAGCTTTATCATACAGGGGTGTTGGATTTTGTCAAAGACTTTTTTAGCATCTCATGAGATGATGATTTTTTTCTTTCAGTTTGTTTATATGATGGACTACATTGATAGATTTCATATGTTGAATGATCCCTGCATCTCTGAAATGAAGTCTACTTGATCATGGTGGATGATTTTTTTGATGTGTTTTGTATTTGGTTTTCCAGTATTTTATTGAGTATTTTTCATTGATGTTCATGAGGGAGATTGGTTTATAATTTTATTTCTTTGTTGCATCATTGCATAGTTTGGGTATCAGGGTAACTGTAGCCTCACAGAAAGAGGTTGGCAACTTTCCTTCTGTTTCTATTGTGTGGAACAATTTGAGGAGTACTTGTATTAGGTCTTCTTTAAAATTCTGGTAGAATTCTGCATTGAAACCATCTGGCCCTGGACTTTTTTTGGTTCAGATTTTTAATGACTGCTTCTATAGGAAGCTACAGGTTTATTTAAATTGTTTATCTGGTCTTGATTTATTTTGGGTATATAGCACTTACCTGCTGTGGATGTCTTTTTACATGCTGTGAAAATGTGTTGCTATGATTGATTGATAAATAAAACGCTGATTGTCCAGTAGCCAGGCAGGAAGTATAGTATAGGTGGTATAAGCAGAGAGGAGAATTCTGGGAAGGGGAAGGCTGAGTCAGGAGACACTGCCAGCTGCCACCATGAGAAGTAAGATGTAAAGTACCAGTAAGCCACAAGTCACATGGCAACTTATAGATTAATAGAAATGGGTTCATTTAAGATATAAGAACTAGATAGCAAGAAAGCTGCCATGGCAATACAGTTTATAAGTAATATAAGTCTCTGTGTGTTTACTTGTGTTTGAGCAGCTGCAGGAGCCATGTGGACACAGGAATGCATCAGCTACTCTTATTCAGAAAATTATCCATTTCTTTTAGGTTAATTTTAATTTGAAATCTATTTTGTTAGATATTAGAATAGCTACGTCAGCTTGTTTCTTAAGTCCATTTGATTGGAATGACTTTTCCTAGCCCTTTACTAAGAGGTAGTGTCTGTTTTTGAGGTTTAGATGTGTTTCTTGTATGCAGAAGAAAGATGGATTCTGTTTTCATATCCATTCTCTTATCCTGTGTCATTTTATAGGTGAATTGAGTCCATTGATATTAAGGGATATTAATGACCAGTGATTGCAAATTCCTGGTATTTTTTGGTGGTAGTGTTGTGTGTTTCCATTCTTTCAGATTTTTTGGTGTGGGGTTATCTATTGCTTGTGTTTTCATGAGTGTATCTAACTTCCTTGGGTTGGATTTTTCCTTCAAGTACTTTCTTTACTGCTGGTTTTATGAATAGATATTGTTTAAATCTAGATTTATCACGGAATATCTTGTTTACACTGTCTATGGTGATTGAGAATTTTGCTGGGTATAATAGTCTAGGCTGGCATCATGGTCTCTTAGTGTCTTCATTATATGTATCCAGGACCTTCTGACTTTCAGAGTCTCCATTGAGAAGTCCAGTGTTATTCTGTTGGGTCTGCATTTATATATTACTTGGCCTTTTTCATTTGCAGCTCTTAATATTTTTTCTTTATTCTGCATATTTAGTGGTTTAATTATTATGTGGCAAGGGGACTTTTTTTGGGTCCAGTCTATTTGGTGTTCTGTAAGCTTCTTGTATCTTCATAGCCATTTCCCTCTTTAGGTTGGGAAATTTTCCTTCTATGATATTGTTGAATATATTATCTGTGCCTTTGACCTGGTATTATTCTCCTTCTTCTCTCCCTATTATTCTTAGGTTTGGCCTTTTCATGGAGTCCCCAATTTTCTGTATGTTGTTTTTTGTTATGACTTTGTTGGCTTTAATGTTTTCTTTGAATTTTGAATCTATTTCTCCTATCATTTCTTCAACCTCAAAGATTCTCTCTTCAGTTTCTTGCATTCTGTTGTTTATACTTGCATCTGTAGTTCATTTTCATTTACTCAGATTTTCCATAACCTCACTTTCTTTCTTTTTTATTGCTTCTGTTTCAGTTTGCAATTTTTGAACTGTTTTTTTTTTTCACCTCTTTGATTGCTTTTTCTTTAAGGTTTTTCTTTATTTATTTCTTCCAATTTTTATTTGTCTTTTCCTTGATTTCTTTAAGGGAAATTTTTATTTCCTCTTTAAAAGCCTCTATAATCTTCTTAAAATAATTTGTAAGGTCATTTCTTCTGTTTCTTCTACATTGGGAAGTTCAGGTCTTGCTGATGTGGAACAACTAGGTTCTGATGGTGCCATATTGCTCTTTATGTTGTTCAATGTATTCTTGCACTGACATCTCTCCATCTCTTCCTTCAATTGGTGAAAACCATGTCTGTGTCTTAGGGAGCCATTCTTGGTCCAATTGGCACTCTTGTTCCAGTCAGAGCTCTTGGTCCAATCACAGCTGGTGGAGTCTGTGTCTCAGTGAGCTGTTGTGGTCTTGGGTGATGGGTGGCTTTGGGTGGTGGACTGGGGCTTGTTGGTTACAGGGTCTGTGGTAGGTGGTAATAATTAGGCCTGCCTGCAGGACTCCTGCCTGCTGGCCTGCAACTGAGGTGGCAATGGTTGGGCATATGGGGGCACAGAATGTGCCCCCTTAGCTTAAAGCTTTGAGGCTGAGGTGATCAGCTACAAGAACAAAGACTTACCTCTTGGTCCAATGGGAGCTGGCAGAGTCTGAGTCTCAGGAAGCGGTCTTGAAGGATGGGTGGGTTTGGGGTGGAGTGGGGCTTATAGGTTATATGATCTGGTGGGGGGTAGTCTGGCTTGCCTGCAGGAGTCCTGCCTTCTGGCCTGCAACTGGGGCTGCAATGGTTTAGGATATGGGAGCATAGTTTGTGTCCCAGGTCCTAAAGTCTAGAGACATTTGTGATCAGCTATGAGAACAAAGACTCACCTCTTGGTCCAGTAAGAGCTAGCATAGTCTTTGTCTCAGAGCAGCTGAGGTCTGGGAGGATTAGTAGTTTTGGGTGGTAGGGTAGGGTTTGTAGGTTACAGGGTCCAGTGGGGGGTGGCAGTCAGGTCTTCCTGCAGGAGTCCTGCCTCCTGGCCTGCATCTGGGGCTTCAATGGGTAGGGTTATGGGGAATGGTTGTGCTCCTGGGCCTAAAGCCTAGAGGCTGGGGTTATCAGCTAGGAGAACAAAGACTGGGCATCATATTCTTAAATTTACTTCCTGTTGTCTGAGTATGAAGGCATCTTTAGGGAATCCTAAAAAGGAAAATTTTAGGTTAATTGTCAGGGTCTGAGACAGCTGTATCATTTGTCCAGTCTCTGCATAATAGGAAAGTGCAGGGCTTTTCTCAGGTCCTGGCTATAGTAGTATATGAGGCTGGATCATCTCAGCTAGCCATCTTGAAATTGTCCTGAGGAGTTTGTAGTCCAAAGCTAATCTTTAGGTGTTGTTTGTCAGCTTAGTATAGATATTATAGCCCATGTGGAAGCATCATTATGAGATCCCATTATCTTTTTGGAGACTTCAGAGATTGTATTAGGTCAGATTATTTCTTTCCTTGGTAATTTTTTCCTGATAGTTCTCCCTTCTTCTTTGGATGCTTATTAGTCCAAATGTCTTCAAATTCTTCAAGATAGTTGTTTCTATTTTCCTAAAAAGACAAAAAGAAAATCCTTCAACAACTCTAAATTTGGGGAGTTTCCAAATCTAATTTTATCAGTTTTGATTTATGGTTCCTCTTTAAATTTTTGTTTTATTTTCTAAAAATGTTCTATCCAGACCAGTATATTTTCTTACAATAGTCATTGGGTTCTTTAATTGCTCTGGTAAGGAGTTTCTTCCATGATGATAGGAAAGGACTGAACAGAATATGACAAGGGGGCCTTAGAGAGGCTCCTAAGGGCATTTTCCAATGGCAAAGGCAAGGGATTACCTTGTCTGTCCCATATTGATTTACATTCATTAGTCCAATATTTGCCTTTGCCACACCTTCTGCAAAAATCTGAAGGGAGGGGCATTCTGTTGAGATTATTTTCTGGAAATAAAACATTTCTAGTAACATCCTGCTTACAGTGCCTTTTTAGGTGACCTTGTTTATCAAAATTTAAACATTTGACATTACTATTTTTGTTCAAACCTTTGGAAATCACCTGTTCTCTCCAAGCATAATCACAATTATGAGATTCAATATTGATTGTATTTTGGATCTATTCCTCCAAGGGTGCTGATTGTGCTTTTAATCACCTACGTACCATTTTTCATTGTGCTTTAGCATTTTTCAAAAGCCAGAGATTCAATTATTATCTGTCTAGCTTCTGAATTAATATTATATTTACTATTAAAGTGAGTCTTTGTAAGAAATCAGTGAAGTATTCTTTTGGGCCCTATATAACTTTAGTAAATGATTCAATTTTTTTCCCACTTCTCCAATTCCATTCCAAGCATTCAAGGCTGCTGAGTAGCATAAAACCAGGGTGTGGTCATCATATAAAGTTTGCCTTTGTGTATAAGCAGAATCACCCTCTCCAAGAAGTTCTTCTTGACAAATATCAAGACCTCCAACCCTACTCCATTGTTTAATGGTCTTAGCCTCATCTTTCTATCAGGTCCTCCACTGTAATTGAGGATCAGGCTCCAAGATTGTTTTAAGCAAGTTTCTCCAATCCTGAGGAATAATTCTATTACAAGTTGACCATGAGTTTAACAACTGCATCAGAAAGAGTGAGTTCATGCCATATGAAACTATTGCTTATTTGAATCTCCTCAAATCTAACATTTGCACAGGATTCCAATCAACTCATATACAGTCTTGAGGGTAATTATCATTTTGTAGTTCCTTTAAGTATACTGGATAAATTAAGGTTGGCTGTTTGAAAGCCTTAGCCTGTTTTTTAATAACCTTATAACACAATGCTGAGATTGGTTCTCTTTAAATTCTTCTGTCTGGGTCTGAATGTCTCCATGATCTGTTTTAACAAGTTTTTCTAAAACTTTTATCTTGGCACTCATATTAACCCAATTTTTTAGTGACAAAACAGAAATGATCAAATAATATTTAAAATTGACATGACATAAATCCCATCAACGTTAATTATCCTCTTATTTAATTGTTCTATTTTTAGACCATATAGTGTATAGTCTAACAGAGACCAAACTTCTTCCATTGTAAAAATGTTTGCCATTTTTTAATATGTGAAAAAACGTATCTTTAAAACTAATTACCACTTTTAAGAAATCTCGATTTACTCACCAAATCTGCTAACAATGATTCAGATGATGGTGAAGTGAGGCAGCTACCAAGTGTGGCAGCAACCTGAGGAGGGGGTTCAGTCAAAGCCAAAATCCATCAGGAGGGGAAAGAAGTGAAAGAGCCAGCCATCTGCATGGGGAAACATACAGAAGTGGCTAAATCTGTGTTTGGAGCCTGAGCCTGGGCCTAGGCTTGTTCTTGTGCCTGAACTTGAGCCTAAACCTGGGCCTGAGCCTGAGCATGAGCCTGGGCTTGGGCTTGTACCTGAGCCTGAGCCTGGGCCTGAGCCTGCACCTGTGGAGTCAGCTGTCTGCACAGGGAAATGTGGAAAAGTGGCTAACTCCTGCTTTTTCTTTTTCCCCAAAGGACTAGGGAGTTTGCTGCTGAGAGGGTGCAACAGAAACTTAGCAGGCAGGGTAGGAACTCTGGCCCAGGTTGGGTAGGGACTCCAGCCTCATGTAGCTCTGGCCTGAGCCAGTGGCTTCAAAGCCAGAGGCAAGTGCCTTTTTCATGAATCTGTGCCCCAAAAGTTGGACACCAAATGTTGTACGAATGCTATATGGTCTTGTAATAAATCCCCAGAGCCAGACATTGGGATGAATGCTGAAAGATTAGAGGGAACAAGTCACAGCCACTTCTCACTTCAACAACTCCTCAGCCTGAAAGAGAAGATCCTCTCTCCAGGAATCCTCAGACTGAATGTCTCTGAGTCCTCAGCTGAAAGACATTGAGTTCTTTTCTCCTCGTGCTTTATATGCCTTTTTTTGCCCAGGCATTTCACTTCCTATCTCAACCTTCTTAGTGATGGGACTAATGGCATGTGTGCTTCCCAAATACTGGTAGCAAAGTATGAGATCTCAAGTGCTGGGATTAAAGGCATGTGACTCTCAAGTACTGGGGTTAGAGGTGTATTCCATCACTGTCTAGCTGAATCTTCTTTAAACTGGATTATTCTCATGTAGTCCAGGGTGGCTTTGAAATCACAGAGATGCAGAGGATCTCTGTCTCCCAACTGCTAGGATTAAAGGTGTGTTTAATCTAGTGGCTGGCTCTGTCCTCTGATCCTCAGGCAAGCTTTATTTGATACACAATACATCATTACACTTATCTGAAGTCCTGGCTAAAGAAGTCTATGAGGATGGACCCTATCAGCTTGCAGCTTTGAAATTATTCTGGATGCATAATTTTGAGAAAACTGCAACAGAGACATTCTGAGAATTTGAATCACTTGGACTTCTTGTCTTTATTGGTATCTGTATTTTTTTCCTGAAAACACACAAACTTTTAAGCATAGCATATATATCTGTATTAACACAAGTATGGAATGTGCAGTGTGCACAAGTCAGCTAATGATGATTTTTTTTTGCTTTATGTTTGAACAGGTAAAAGGCACCTGTTAATGTTATAAGGCTGTTTGCACTGTATAGCTAAACCTGTATCCATGACACATGAAAGGATGAAGTGTAATAATATGTCATGAGGACTCTGTTGCTTCCAAGGTTTATCATGTCTCATACAGTTTCAGACCTGTTCCCATGTTGAGGGATCAACATATACATCACCTTTCCAGTAGTTTTTCTTGGCTTTTTTTTCGTGTATGTCTGCAGCCAAGATTTTCAGGAGGTCTCTCTCAATCAAATCTTATCTTTATTAATTTTGAAGGAATCCATAGCTTTTTTTCCCTGTGGAAACAAAAGCACAGCCTCATTCCCAATGCAACACATTTTCTGACTTCCATTCCAAAGTTAAGACATTCTTCAAATATACAGGTTAATTTAATTTAGCAGTTTCCATAATTCAGTCTCTCAGCAGCTATTGTTTTTTGCTAATTATCATCATTAAAAAAATCAGAGTAAATGTGCTACTCAGCTCTGCACTGGTGGCTGCCTCCATCCAGCTCCGGTCTTTACATCTACAGTACCAGCTGGAAGCAGCATTCATCTGCCCCAGTTCTGGGAATTTGCTGAGCCCATTCTGTTTCTACTTAGTGTGCCATATATTCAAGTTGTCTATATACATCAGCCACACTTCTATAAGCCTCAAGCTCTGGGTTACTAGGAAGTTATGTCCATTTTTTGGTTTTGTTTTGTGTTTCTCCCTCAGGTCCTATGTGGAAATATGTGCCTCAAGGTTGGACACCATATGTAGCAGTTCCCTGTCCTGCCAGCCAACTCCTAAATAACAACATAGAAATTTTTTTAAGTATAAAAACTTGGCTTTTAACTCTGCCTTTTATATTTATATTAATCTACTTTCTGCCATATGTCATTACCTGTCTTCCATCTTGCAACTAACTCCTGTATCCTCCAAGTCTGGCTAGCAACTCTGCCTTTCTTCTTCCATGAGTCCTTTCTTCCCTCAGAAGTCCTGCCTAACTTGTTCCTGTCTATCTATTGGCCATTCAGATCTTTATTAAATCAATAATAAGGCACCTTAGCAAAGACACATCTTTACAGTGTAAACAAATATTCTGCAACATATCTGTGTCAATTTCTCATTCTATTTCTCTCACTGATGCAGTAATACAACACTCTGTTTAAAAGCATCCTGTGAGAAAAAAAAGGATTGATATGGCTTACAATTCTAGATAACAATAAATCACAGTCAGTTTTATCATTGAGGGAAGGCAAGGCACTAATCTAAGCACAAGTTTGAAGCAAAAATCATAGAAGAACATTATATGCTGACTCAGTCATGACTCATTCTTCTCCAAACCTGTGCTTAGCTAGCTTTCTTAAATAGCCCAAGATCACTTAAGTAGGGTTGGTGTTGCCCTCATTGGGCAAGGTCCTCTTATATCAATTAAGAATCAAGACAATTCTGCATAGTCATGCCTACAGACCAATCTGATTTAGGCTGTTCTTCATTCTAGATTCTTTCATGACTTTAAGCTGTATCAAGGTGACAATTAGAGCTAGCTAGGATAATACCTACAATATATATTTCTTCCACTGGACTTAAAGAAGCTTATTTATGTATTCAGTCTTGATTAGGAATGGTAGATACAGAATGGAGAGAATGTCAATGCAGAACATCCATTGTACTTTTCCCTGTGAGATGTCACTCTCCCCTTATTTGGTGTTACATTTACTGTATGATGTGGTATTTAATTTTCTTTCAATGTCTTAAATTTTTATTACACAGTTCTTTTACTTGGTTGGTTAGAGTTATGTCATCTTATTTTTTTTTAGGTTATTGTGAAATGTACTCTTTCCCTGATCTCTGATATCTTTTTCAGTATGATTGTCATTTGCATACTATAAGAGTATTCACTTTGCATATTAATTTTGTATTCTGCTACTTTCCTTAAAGTGTTCATCAACTGTAGAAGTTTTCATGGTCTTTTATGAATACAATCATATCATCTGCAACTAAAGATAATTTGACTTCATGCTTTCCTATTTGTATCTTTGTGTTCTCCTTCACTTTTTTTTATTGATCAAACTAATACTTCAACTACTATATTGAGTATGTATGGATACATCCATCTCTTGTTCCCAGTTTTAGTGGAAATGTTCTTAGTTTCTCTTCATTTATGTTGATATTGGCTTGGATTTAGTGTAAATCACCTTTATAATGTTTAAGTATGCCCCTGTATCCATAGTCTCTACAGGAATTTTATCATGAAGGGGTGTTGGATTTTATTAAGGATCTTTACCATAGCTAATGAGATGATTGTGACTTTCAACTTTTAATATGTTTAAACAGTGAATTACATTTACCAGTTTATCTATGTTGAACTATTCTCGAATTTTTGAGATGAAGCCTACTTGATCATGGCAAATGATCTTTTCTTACATTCAGATTGCAAGTATTGAGAAAATTTTCAAATAGGTTTATAATGAATGTTGGTTTGCAATTTAATTTAATTTTTTGCTGGGCTTTGTTTGGTTTAAGTATCATGATATTTGTGGCTTTACATAAAGAATGAGAACGTGTTCTTTCAGTTTATATTTTGTAGCATAATTTGAGGAGTATTGGCATTAATTAGATTTCTGTCCTGAGTCCATCTGGACCTGGTTGTTTTCTGTGGGGAAACTATTAATGCCTGCTTACATTTCACTAGAGGTTATGGGATCAATTTAAATGACTTATCTGATATTGATTTAACTTTGGTCAGTAGTATATAATTAGACAATTAACCATTTCTCTTAGTTTTTTTAGTTTGGTGGAATACAGACTTTTGAATTATGTTCTTATGGTTCGTGGGGGTTTTCTCAGCACCTGCTATGATGATCCCCTTTTCTTTTCTAGTGTTCTGTTTTTTTTTTTTTTTTTTTTGGGTTTTTTGAGACAGGGTTTCTCTGTGTAGCTTTGCGCCTTTCCTGGAACTCACTTGGTAGCCCAGGCTGGCCTTGAACTCACAGAGATCCGCCTGCCTCTGCCTCCCGAGTGCTGGGATTAAAGGCGTGCACCACCACCACCTGGCTCTAGTGTTCTTAATTTGGATCATCTCTGTATCTTTCAGTTAATTCAGCTACAAATTTGTCAATATTTTGATCTTTCTCAAAGAATCAACTCTTTGTTTTATTGATGCTTTATATTTTTGTTATTTCTTTCTATTTAATTGATTTAAGATTTGAGTTTGATTATTTCTTGCTGTTTATTCCTTTTAGGTGTTATTTCTTCTTTTTGTTCTAGAGCTTTCAGGTGTGCTGCTAAGTTAGTAATTGGAGAGCTTTTCAATTATTTTATGTAGGCCCTTAGTGCTATAAACGTGCTATAAATTATTAGCTCCATCTTCATTGTGTCCTATACATTTGAATATTGTGTTTTCATTTTCATTCATATAGAAATTTTTAAAATTCTTTCATTATTTCTTTCTTGACTCATTATTTTTTTTGAGTTTGGAGTCATCCAATTTCCATGAGCTTATAAGCATTCTGGAATTGGTATACCATATCTTAGTTTTGATTTCTATTGCTGTGAAGAGACATCATGACCACAGAAACTCTTACACAGGAAAACATTTAATGTGATGGCTCACCTACAGTTCAGAGGGTTATCCTATTATTGTTATGATGGGACATGGCTTCATGAGGGTAGACATAGTGCTGGAGCTGAAAGTCCTATATCTTGATTAGCAGGCAACAGGAAGTAGTTTGAGACACTGGACATGGCTTGGTCATATATGAGCCCTTAAAGCCTGCCTCCAGAATGACTCACTTCCTCTAATAAGACAACATCTACTCCAACAATGCCATACATCCTAATATTGCCATTCCCTCTGGAAGCCATTTTCTTTCAAACCACCACATTCCACTTCCTGGTCTCTAAAGGATTGTGGCACGATTATAATGCAACAATGCATTCAAATTCCTTATAGTCTATAACACTCACAAACTTATTTAAAAGTCTAAAGTTCAAAGTTTCTTCTGAGAATCATGGTACTTTGATTCACAGTTATTTTGAAGTGTATATGAATTCAGTGACTCTCTTAGGAGCTCTAATGCTATGAAGAGACCATGGCATCTCTCATAAAGAAAAATATTTAATTGGGTCTGGCTCATAGTTTCAGAGGCTTAGTCTCTTAACATCATGGTGGGACATGGCTGGACACAGTGGCATGCAGGCAGACATTATCCTAGTGAAAAAGGTCCTACATGTGGATCCACAGCAACAGAAGGAAAAAACTATGTACTTGGGCATATCTTAAGCATATATGAGACATAAAAGTCCACCCCCACAGTGACACACTTCCTCCAAAAAGGCCACACTTCCTAACAGTGCTACTTTCTATTGGCCAAGCTTTCAAACACATGAGTATTTGGGGCCATACTTATGCAAGCCACCACATTCTGCTGCATGGCTATCAATAGGTTTGTAGCCATAACATTCTCATAATCTATCAGAGTTTCAATAGTATTTAAAATTCCAAAGTTCAAAGTCTCTTCTGAGATTCATGTAATCTGTTATCTGCAATTACATATAAAATCAAAATAAAAAATCAGATCACATACTTCAATTATATAATTGCATAAGATATACATTACTAGGACAGAATGGTGGAAAAGGAGAACAGTGCTGAAATACTGGACCAAAGCAAGACCAAGAACAGCTGGAATATGCTAAACTTTGCATCTCCATGTCTGATGTCAAAAGACTCTTCAGATCTCCAATTTTTTCAACTTTGTTGACTGCAATACACTTTTTTCCCTTATGCTGGTTCTACTTCCTGTTAGCAGCTCTCCTCAGCAAATATTCCTTAACTCCAGACCACATAGCTGAAGCTGTTGAGTTCTGCTACTTACTGGGACATGGAACCCTAGTTCTATGACATCATCCCCAAATTTTTGTTTTAAATAGTTACCTTTACTACCTAAGATAGGCTGTTCTGGAACTTGCTCTGTTGATTAGGCTGGCCTCAAAGTCAAAGGCCCACCAGAGTCTGCTTTCTGAGTTCTGAGTTTGAAAGTACACATCACCACACACAGCTAAGCTTTTCTTTAATTCCTTTTCACAAGTTGGAAACTTAGCTGGGTGGAATCTTGAGGTCACCACTCCCTTTATTCCATCTCTTAATCATTTTATCTCCTTGAATATATGACTTAGCTCCATTCCACTTTTAATGCTCCTTTT
>CABHPQ010162732.1:0-23392 GCA_902168405.1 Peromyscus aztecus
TGTGTGTGTGTGTGTGTGTGTGTATGCATGTACAAGTATGTATGCACATGTGTGGAGAACAAAGGATGAGTTGCAGTGTCGTTTCTCATGAGCATCCACCCTGCTTTTTGAGACAGGGTCTCTCATAGGCCTGCAATTCCATTAATAAGCTGGCCTAGCTAGTCAGTGAGCCCCAGGAATCTGTTGGTCTCCATCTCCTCAGCACTAGAATAACAGATATGTGTTATTATGTACATCTATCTATCTATCTATCTATCTATCTATCTATCTATCTATCTATCTACCTACCTACCTACCTATCTATCTATCATCTATCTTTCAATCTGTCATTTATCTATCATCTATTGATCAATCAACTGTGAAGTTGTTTAGTGTAACACTGCTTATGATGAGAGAAATCTTAGTATTTATATTCAACAGTTCAACTTTGGATTTTGAGGATTGCAATGCATGGATCCCTGGAATATTATATGGATAGAGGAGAGTGGTCTGTAGGCATTTCAATGAAGTGAGAATGTGGGCTCTAGGTCTCCCATGCTAATGAATGTCTTTGCCTTAAATAATTGGTCTCTATGTAATCTTGAACTTGAACCAAGGATTCATAGTTACAAACATGAAGTCAATATAAAATCTCTCCTGGAAGTGACACAAGTTGCCAGATGTCTCCCATCTATTCTTCAAGATTCTTCTCCAACCTTCCCTCCCCTGCTATCTGCCCTGGGCAGCTACTGATCAGTGACGTCAGTGAGTTCCTGTCCCCTCCTTCCAGTTGGATTCAGTTAGTGTCAACACAGCATCCAAGGTGGAGAAAAAAGAGAAGGGAACGTGTCTTCTGGTTCTTCTGTCATGAGGCAATGGCAAGTTAATGCCCTTCAACCCAAACATCCTCTAAGAAGCCTTTAACTCTCCAGGGTTCTTCTCCCTTAGTTCCCATGGGCTTAGAGGTAGCAACACCCTCAGCTTACACTTTTATTTGCATCCCAGTTGCCTAAAGCAGTGATTCTCAACCTGTGTGTCTAGACCCCCTTGGGGATCCATATCAGATATCCTGCATATCAGATATATGCATTGCAATTCACAACAGTAGCAACTTTACAATTATGAAGTAGCAATGAAATAATTTCATGCTTGGGGGTCACCACAACCTGAAGAACTGTATTAAAGGGTCACAGCATTAGGAAGGTTGAGAACCACTGGCCTAAAGTCACTAGAACATTTATTGTTACCTTTCAGAGGTAAAAGGCTGTTGCAAAATAATTATTTTAACTCATTTATTGAGAATATAGGTCTTATCATGTTGGGGGCATATAAGATGGTTTCAATCAAGACTAGTTTCAATTGTAAAGTTCTTCCTCAAAAACTAAAATAGCATATGCATATTCTTTGAATTGAAATCACAAACTGGATTGTTTATTTGGGCATGGTGTCGGTTGCCCATAACTGAAGCTGGAGGATTACTGCAAGTTCACGTCTAGCCTGGTATATAGTGAATCTAGGCCAGCAGTAGCAAGAGCTTGCTTCAAAAAAAAAAAAATTGACTGTTAGTCTTAAAAAGTTCATCGTTGCCAGTCATACTGCCTTCTAAGTATGAATGGTTAGGTCCTCAGACTGGTGCTGCTGGCTTTGGCCAGAGAAAGTTCTTTTTGTTTCGTGAGACTCCTAGCTGAGCAAAGTACTGAGAATAAGTGACTGGTGAATCCTCATAAATGAGGTGTCTATACTGCCCATTCTAAGGTTGAGCGAGCGTTACAAAAGAGGGCTGCAAAGAGCCAGAGGAAAGGGCGAGGCTGTGGAACTCTGTGCTCTAGACACATTGTACTCACTCACTCACAGCACTTGTGAGTCTCTGTCCATGGCCTGCACAACCTAGACCTGTCAGCATTCCCTCATGGATGGGGAGGGGCTCGTGAGGCCCCACCCCTCCCTGAGGATGATAGACAGCTAACAAAGGTTACTGGAGGTAGAGCGGGGAGAGAAAAAGAGGGGGGAAAGGAGGGAAGGAGGGAAGGAGGGAAGGAGGGAGGGAGGGAGGGAGGGAGGGAGGGAGGGAGGGAGGGACGGAGGGAGGGGGGGAGGGAGGGAGATTGATTTTCTACAGTGATGTATCTGCTGTTTAGTTGGCCATGTCCTGTAAATATCCTCTTACCCGTGTTCCTGTAAGCAATCCAAATTAAACTCACCTACTGAATCACAAAACAACCAAACAAAAAAAATCAAAACATGAAAGTAAAGGTGGACACGATCAAAATATATTATATACATGTATGAAGATGTCATAATGAAGTACACACTATTATGTATAATTAATGTTAATACATACTAATAAAAAGATACACATTCCTAATAATAATTATTCTTGATATATAACCATGTACTTTTATTTATCACTGGGTCACTAGTTTAGTGGAGAATATTTTACAAGATTGTATTACTGCTTTAATTTTAAAGTGACATTTTCTTTAATTTTCTTCAAAGTTGTGTTTTATATTTAACATATCTGATACTGACACCTCCAACTGATTCTTTTATGTGCATCCTGCTTTTATTAGTTATGAAAATGCTCTCTGGAGCACCTGTTGAAATTATAATTTATGAAGGTATTTCAAATTGTAGTTGTCTTATAGTATATAAAATTTCAACCTCAAATTTTATGTTGTTGGTTATTGTTTTTTAACTCCCAGTTCAATGCCCTGTTTTCAAGAAGTGTTTTTCCCAGAATTTATTTTTAAATTGAAACAGAATTGCACCACTTTCCTTCCTACCTTTTCTTCCTCAAGCCCTTCAAACACACCCTCCCTCATACGCCCCTCGGTCCCTCCCAGTCTCAAGTTGATAGCCTTTTTCTTTATTATTGTTGCATACATTTCTATATGTATGTACATGTATATTATTACATATATGTATGTAAATACAATTGCTGAGTCTTTTTTGTTGTTTGTGTGTTAATAGTGTGTAAGGGCTGCATTGGACAGTCAATAAAAGGGCTCATCTCTGGGAAAGGCTAATCCTTTCCCAGAAGCCATTAGTTGCCTCTAGTCCCTGACTAGGGAAGAAAAAATAAACGCATCCCAAAAGTTATAGGCATAGAAAGGACTTTCTGAACAGACCTCCATTTGCCAAGGAATTAAAGCCAACAATTGACATGGGACCTCAGGGAACTAGAAAGCTTCTGTTCAGCTAAGGAGACAAGCAGGTGAGTGGAGAAACCCACAGACTATGAAAACTTTTTGTGAACTATACATGTGGTAGAAGACTAATATCCAAAATATACAAAGAATTAAAAAAAAAACCAGAGAATCAAGGAAACAAATAACTCCATTAAAGAAAAATGAGCTAGATAACTAAGTGGAGAGTTCCCAACAGAAGAAATAAAAATGGCTAATAAATACCTCAGTAAGTGTTCGTCTTCTCGAGCAATCAGGGAAATTCAAATTAAAAGAACATCGAGATGTCATCTCACCCCAGTCAGAATGGCTAAGATCAACAAAATGACCGACAGCAAACGCTGGCTGGGTTGTGGAGGAAGAGGAACCCTCTTCACTGTGGCGGGGAACACCAAAAATTGGTGCAACCACTCTGGAAATCAATGTGGAGACTCCTCCAAGAACTTAAAGGAAATCTACCACATGACTCAGCTACACCACTCCTTGGCATATGTCCAAAGGACTTGATATTCCACTCCACAGATACTTCTCGCTCAGCCATATTTATTGCTTCCCTAGTCACGGTAACCAGGAAATGGAAACAACCTAAATGCCTTCAACTGGCAAATGAATAATGAAAATGTGGTACACATAGACAGTGGAATACTAGTCAGATGTAAAGAAAAATGAGATCATGAAATTTGCAGGTAGATGGATCACCTAGCATAAATTATATTGAACAAAGTAACCCAGACCCAAAAAGACAAACGCCGTATGTATGCGCTCATCTCCAGTTCCTAGATCTAAATCCTCATATATGAGTATACAACATGGAGTAACTACAGAAACCAGGAAAAATATAAAAGAAAAATAGATTGGGTTGGGGTAGGATACAGTTAATATGAAGTGGGAAATGGAGAGTGAGTTCCAACTGGGTAGGCGGGAAGAAGGTCAATACAGTAGGAGAAGATGGGGGTGGGAGGGGCAAGAGACAAATCCCATCAAGGTTGTTTGATGAAGCCTCAAGGAATCATGCTATTTTATATTCACCTAAAATTATAACCCCACCCCACCCTCCTGTGAGTATCTTAAAGAAGGTTAAAACATTTGACTGACTACACTCCCCACAAGAACCATAGATTAACACAAATCTTGAATGGTTGGCCAGGGTAGTTCAAGTTACTCCGACCATATAAATGGTCAGTTTAACCCTTGGTGGCCTCTCAGGGGTTGAGGGTGGGTCTTATTGATGAAGACACTGCACACTTAGGACACGAGACTCAGATGGTTCAAGCTGGAGCTGACCTGAAAGCCTGTCTCCAGTAGTCTAGCTCCCACAGTTCCAGAAAATGCTATGCAAACTGTGAAAGGTGAGTGATTGAACAGTCCTGTATATACAGTAGCAGTAACAACGACAATGACCAGCATGCCAAGGCGTCTGTGACATTTCAGTGAGTTCCACTCACATGTTGGTGGCAACCAAGAGCTGGCTAATTGGACTCAAGTCCAGCTGAATAGGAGGAAAATCGTGCCTCGTACTAGAAACCTAGGCAGCTTCCTGAGACTAGTGACGTCATGGACCTTAGAAAAGAATCTATCACCGTCACTTTGCTGACAAGCATAATCCTTTACTACTTTCTAAATCTTATCCTTATGCCCACAAGTAGATGTAGCAAGAAATATTTTTACGAGGAAAATATGTCAAAAATTGTGTTGAAGCATTCATGTGAATGTTTAGACAAACTTAGGTCCCATGAAATTACAGCCCTCTGTGCTGTTCTATCTCTATATAGACTGTACATTTACTCAATGGAAAGTGGAAACTCCATGTGAAGATTCTTTCTATGAGTTAAGAAATTGCAATTTCAGGCTGGAGAGATGGCTAAGTGGTTAATAGCCCTTGTTGCTCTTCTAGAGGGCCACGGTTCAATTCCCAGCACCCAAGGTAGCTCACAACTGCCTGTAACTCCAGTTCCAAGGGATCTGACTCCCTCTTCTGGCCTCCAAGGGGTACCAGGAAGGCATGTAGAGCACAGACATCCATCAGGCAAAACACCCAGAAACGTCAAATAATAAAATAGTACGAAGAGATTTAAAACTCAAATATAGATTTTTCAAAATTAAAGATTAACACTCCTTTAGCATCCATTATCTAATTTGTTACTTCCCCTGGCTTTAATTGGATTAATAGCTTTTTGTTTTCAAGTTTTGATTACATCATTAAAATTTATGGAAAGACCTGAAAGTTGAGATTTGGGAGAATGCTATTTGTTGAATATCTTATTAAAGATTTCAACTGATTTTAAAGAGATATGATTAAAGTTTGGAAGGCTTATTGGTGAAACATTTTCTACACTTTTAGGACAACTATAATGTAGCTTTTTCATTTCTTTTTTATTTTACATTTATTCATTTATTTGTGTTTATATATGTATGTGTGCACATGTGCTTGCGTGTGTGCACATGTATGTGCATGCCACGGAGAACATGTGTAAGTTAGAAGATAGTTGGCAGAAATTAGTTCTCTTCCACCATGTGGGTGTCCAGGTGGATCAAACTCAGATCATCAGGCCTGGGGGCAAGTGCATCTACCCATTGAACCATCTAACCTGTTTTTCACAGTTTCTAACATTTCTATAATTGATATCACAAAACAAGAGAGAGCAACCTTACTGCTATGTGAAAATATTTTAACAAAAATATTTATTTTAATTTAAAATCTAGCATCATCTCTGACACAAAATTTTATAGATGTCGATATGAATAAGCAGAAATGTTCATAAGTTTTGACAACTACAGTCTCTATTTGAAATGTTAAATTCTTGGATGAGTAAGGACTTACTTGTGTACTCCACCCAGTTATAAGCATATATTGTTCCATTGATTTTTTTCATTTCGTGAGAATATTGCTTTTAAGAACCATGTTTGTATTCTTTACCAAAATTTATGTTCATGTCACTACTGCCTGAACAAATAATTTTATCTTCAATGTTAAATTTTTAGCTGAGTTTAAAGTTTTTCCGATTTATGCCATGTTAAAAACTTTCATCTGTTTCCATGAACTGAATTTAAAATTGAGCCTTGGTTGTGGAATACAGATAGCCAATTTTGTATTTCAGTCACCCGAGGACATTGACATCAAACTGGCATTGTTTGTCAGGTTTCTTTTCTAGCTGCTGAAACCAAGGGTTAGCTAGCATCCTTTTGTGTTTAAACTGTTTTCATTCAGAAACTCATTTGATCGAAATGAAAGGCCAGAGTTCATTGATATGGACATCTCTGTCTGTAAAATTATTGTTGAGGGTCATAGTCTTTCAGAATTACTCTCTAATGAAAGAAATGCAGATGCTTTCTTCTTAGCCTGCCCATTTCTTTACATTTTGTTCTTTGTGCTGGGTAGTAAACACCGGCAAAAATTTTGTACCAATTGCATGTTCATCAGGTTTCTAGAGAAATGAAAATTTACTAAATTTTCATTAAACATACTTATGGTTTTTTTTTCTGAACTCATTTCTTTTCTTTTCTTTTTTTTTTGGTTTTTCGAGACAGGGTTTCTCTGTATAGCTTTGCACCCTTCCTGGATCTCGCTCTGTAGACCAGGCTGGCCTCGAACTCACAAAGATCCGCCTGGCTCTGCCTCCCGAGTGCTGGGTTTAAAGGCGTGCGCCACCACCGCCCGGCTAAAAAGGTAATTTTATACTCACAAACCACCTGCACTTCCACCACTACGACCTATGGCTAGGATAAGTGTTCTCTAACTGCTTGTCTCCACATGTATGTCCTCTCCAGGACAGGAGATGCTGATATCACTGGGTCTAGAAATGATAGGGGTGAGTAACCATTGTCACCACTAATATTCTTCCAGACGTCACCACAGGCTTAAGGCACAAACATCACATGTACTTTGAAATGATATCACGACAGACGCTCGAAGCATAATTTTCCAAACCAATGCCACTTGATTGTAATGCAGTAATTCATACAAATCTTTATTTAAAATGGAAATATTGGAAATACCACACTGGGCATGATACTGAGGCCGTAGATCTGGCTTAGGATTATCTCAGACAAATCAGGATGCAGGTCACTTTCCATCCCACACATACTTTAGTAAACAGTCCTTTGTGAATAAACCCCTCTGGACTCATCCTATTTTGAGTGTACCATCTGTTTCCTGTTTGGTCCTTGGCGGATAGAGTAGGAGAATAGTCTTTTCCCAATATATTTTTTATATGTCAGAAGCAGATTTCAGAGTATAAAAAGCCATATGATTTGAATTAAGTATGCATTTATATTAAGACGCATTATATTTTTATAATAGCAAAGACTTCCTGGAGGTGGATACATCCACATGTCACTTGCATCTAGATGGTAGGGTTACAAGTGACCTTTTTTTTTTTTCCTTTCCCTAATGTAGATTTTAAAAATTATCTTCAGTGAGCAGGGATTGTAGTTGTAGTAAGCAAACAGATGAATTATTTTCACACTCCTTTGCATGAGGGGATGGGTACTGAGAAACATGTACTGCCTTTACCATGTTTCTCATCAACTAAATTTTCTCAGCTAAATTATTTCCAGTTCCCTTGTGTGATGAGTAACACTCAAGGGAAATCTTCCCTGGTGTCAGCTTTCAGTTACTGTGACAAAATGCCTGAGAAAAACGACTTAAAAAGAAGAAAGATTGATTTTTGGTTCATGGTTCCAGAGCTTTCTGCCTATGGTCACATGGCCCCATGGCATTGGTCCTATGTCAAGACAGAGCATCATGCCAAAGAGGTCATAGTCAGTGAACATGCTCACTCTAGGGCACCTGGGTAGTAAACGAGATAGGGGTCAGCTCCCAGTATCTCATCCAAGGGCATCTCCCAGTGATGTCTCTTCTTCCCAGTCAGACCTACCTCCTAAAGGTTGCTCCACCTCCACAAAGCATCGCAGCCCAAAGCCTGTAGGGGGAACGGTACGGATCGAACCACAACCCTCCCGCAGGATTTTCCCTGGGTTCCTGTGGATAATGTTTCTGGGATGCTACCCAGGAGTCTGACTGCTGGTCATATAGTATATTTAAATGTGGTCCTGATTTGATTGAGAATTCCTGGGCTCTTTTATGCGGTTACTGCTGCGTTGTGCCCTCCCCGGGCTGATTTTGTGAGCACATCCTCACAAACACCTTGTGTTTTCCAGTTTTCTCATGATGCCTTCCAATTCCATGTGTATAAAATGATATGTTCTTATTTCATATATAAGTCTCAGTTATATAAAAAAAATTAGTCTCTCATGTCCTGTTTAATACATTTGCCTTTCTTCTCTTGTGGTTCAGATTGCTTGCTCATTACAAAATGGATTTACTTATTAATTATTCATTTATTTACTATTTCTATGTGTATATGTGTATGTGCTGTGTGAGTTTATGTGCACTGTGTGCACGCAGGAGCCCTCAGAGGCCAGAAGAGGGTATTAGGTCACCTAGAACTGGAGTTACAGGAAGTTGTGGGTTGCTGGGAACTGAACCCATAACCTCTGCAAGAGCATCAGCACTCTTAAAGGCTAAGCCATCTTTCCAGCCCAGTTGACTCAGGTTTTAACGGCTATTCTGTCCTTTCCTCCTTGGTTTCAAAAAGTTCCTTGTAGATCCCTTTTGTCATTTGGATATTTGATTGTCTCTCAAAGACTCACGTATTAAAGGCTTGGTCACTGTGATGACACTTTTGGGAGATGGCAGAACTCTGAGATGGGAGGTCTAAATAGGAGATTCTTAGATCATTGGGATGTGCTCTCAGAAAGGAGTCTGAGGCCTACCACAGTATATTCCTCTCTCACTTTCCTACTTCTAATCCAAGTGACTTCGCTCTGTCATACATTCCTGTCATTATGTGCCGACCCACCCAAAGCAATGGGAACTACTAATGATGGGCTAGAATCTTCAGAACTTTCCAGTCCAAGGAACTCTTCTTTGTAATTGATCTCAGTTGCTTTGTTAGAGTGACAGAACACGGAATAAGCCCAGTCCCTGAAGTGCACAAAGTAATCTACAAGTGCGTGAGTAGTCTTCACTAAACACTGTCCGCTCTCATTTGTCCAAGGTAGATAAGGGAAATCCAAGTTTGAAAGAAAGCTCAAATGTATTATATTGGTTAGGAATGTGGCAGAGGCACAGACCCACCTGTGAATGTGGCTGAACCTGCTAGTACTATCTGCAGCCCCACTTTGGGAGTGGATCCTCTGTAAGTGGATCATTTTACCCACAGGCAAATGAAAGCAGACTTCAGCAGCCAATTACGCTGCCTCTCAAGTCACAACCAACCTAGTTACTTCCAGTTAGACCTACTAGGAATTATTTGAAAAACAAAGATGCATGCTTAATACACTGACGATAATGGGTATCAGTTGAACCTCATTCTGTGGCTGTCATTACACAGATTTTTCACTGGTTGTAATCTGATCACATAGGTGTTACCACTATATTTATTTTGCAGGG
This sequence comes from Peromyscus aztecus, assembly GCA_902168405.1. NCBI lineage: Eukaryota > Metazoa > Chordata > Mammalia > Rodentia > Cricetidae > Peromyscus > Peromyscus aztecus. The sequence goes on from CABHPQ010162732.1 coordinate 9,619, forward strand.
GTGACATCTAGGTTTGAGAAGTTTAAGAACTTGCCTAGGACATTATCACTAAGTTTAGTGAGGTCTAAAAATGAAACACAGGGAGGCTAAAAGAAGTATGTTATCAAAAGAAAGAGTTCCATCAAAATTCTTTTTCAGAGTCGTGCTGATCAATTCCCTCTAAGAATATAAACAACATCTTATATAGCAATAACTGAAAAATCAAATTTCTGAGATATGGACTCCAACCATGTGAACTTGGGAGGGCACACAGTGAAGACAGGGTAGGGCAATGCTTTTCATACAACCCTATGTTGTCAAGTTTTGAAGAACTTGAGAGTAGAACCTATGCTTTCTGCCTCTGGATTCAGAGGGTCTCCTTTTAATCACGAAGGAAAAGTGTATGATCATCTGCACCCCCACAGCACATCAGCAATTAGTTGTGTGTCAGACAATTTTAGATAAGTGCAATGGTATGTTATCATCAAAATTCGCTCTGTAACTCTGGCTATCTGGGAGGAGGTGTGAGTGGAGGTGACTTTTCATGTTCTTTGAAGGATTTTTTTTTTTTGGTGAGAAATAAATTTCTCTATTTCAGTCATAGGACTGACTATTGTGGTATAAGAAGTTAGCAGGAGAGGAAGGGAGAAAATTAAGGAGTCACTTGGATATATTTATGACATATGTTGTATATGCATTATGCATGTGAGTATATATGTATGCATACATATAGATACACATATGTACACAGATATTTATGTACATGTATTTTCAGTTGTAAATGTGGGCTGTGTGTGTGCATACATATAGATACACATATGTATGTAGATATTTACATATATACATTTGCAGGTGTCAATGTGGACTTTTAAGTATTTTTAAAAGCAAAGAGAAAACCAACAGAAGTGATATTTTTGAATAGAAACTTCTTTGCCTTTTCCTAACAGGAAGTCAGCAGGAATGATGATTTTCAGTGTCTTTAAAATACCAGGTGTGGGCAGGATGGGGCACAGCCCTGTCAAAATAAATATGGTAGGAGAAGAGAACCCAAGTGAGCAGAGGGCCCATGATATAAGACCTGAGCAGGGTTTGAAGGCTCAGTCCTACAATCCCAGTAACACGGGAATCGAAGCAGAAAGGTCATAGATTCAATGTCTGACTGGCCTAACAGAGCAAGTTTAAGGTCAGTTTGGGAAACTTAGTAAAATTTTATTTCACAATAAAAAAAAAAACAGAAATTATTCTGGAAGATTTAGCCCAGTGGTAGGGCACCTTGCCACAAAGGCCCTGGATTCTCCCCCCAAGCCTTGCTAACTGAATGAATGAAAGAATATATGAAATGAAAGAACTGACATTCCTAATTTAAGAAGAAGCATCCATCTCAGGATAATAAGTCACCAAAGATAGAAACAAGTCAGAAATAAGTAGTGGCTATGTCTATGGGGAGTTTTAGTGCCACATAATACGTATAGACGTTCATTGGATGCAAGAGTTTAAGAGTGTGCTTTCTATGTCTGGACAGTGGAAGGAAGTGAGGAATGGAAAAATCAGGAAAAGAACGGAGTTGGAGGGGCCCTGAAAATGAGATTCATCTGCAAGAGAGGGATGCTATCCTCTAAGTCCGGTGTTGGACCATGGCAGAAAGAACTCACGAATGTCTTTTAGGAATGTGAAACGGTAATCGAGGCTTCATGCCGCTGGAAGTCCTGTGTTTCTATGCCACAGTGAGGATGACGGCAAGGGGGAACCCATCAGAGAACGCGGCTGCTGACTACAGCTCTCCACCTGCCGCAGGAAGTTTCAGTGATGCTCATGCGAGGCCAGAGAAATGCAAGGCAGGCTGAAGGAGCAACTGCCTAGTCCAAGAGAGGCCAATGGAAAGAATCCAGAAATAGAAGCAGAGGATCCAGTGCCAGCAGGAGGAGCATGAGGGAGACAGATGAAGTGGGAGCAAAAGCCCCTTGGGGAGGTGGGTTGAACTTAGGCCAGCAGGGTGGTGGAAAATGGCTGTTGGTGCCAGGAGGAGAATGGATTGAGTGAGAGGCCATGGGAGGGTGGGGGAAGAGGGCACAGGGCAGGCCCCACAGGAATTGGAGACGTGGAGTGAGAGATGATGACTATTCCAGCTGTCCAAAAATCCATTCTTTTGATTTTGTCCTGGCAGGATGAGTCTGGATGGGAGCGGAGAGTGACTATCAGGGGAAGACAGAGGGTGCTGGGGGTGGGGGTGTGGTATCAGGATGCTGGTGTCGCAGGCCAGCATGAGTGATGGCAATGTCTCTCCTCCACGTATGCCTCAAGAGTGAGCATACATTGTTTGCTGTCTTCAGAGAATGGATCCAGCATCAGACTGCACTCTGGGAAAGGGTAAGATGCCCTCAAAGAACATGCCAGAAGGGGCCTCTGAATACCCTCGCAAAGGAGTGCTCCATCTGTGTCATGGCCTTGGAAAGTGCCAGGTAGATAGGGTAGGGGCAGATCTCTGGCAAGGTTTGGCTAGTGACCAGAGCTTTCTAGATTCCTGGAGCTCTCCCCACTCCTGGCCCTGTTCCTTCCCAGCCATTGTTCACGATGATTGTACCCAGGCAGAACTCAGAGAAAGTTCTCTACAGAGCCCAAGAGACACTGGGCCAAGTGTGAGCTGTGTTCCAACCACTGCCCCCCCTGCCTTGTCTCCCAGCACGTCCAGGAAATGAAAAAGGAAATAAAGAAGAGAGGGTGAGCACCTTCCAGGCAAAGGTGAAGATAAATCTAGTGTCTCATCTCCAGCTCTGACACACGATTGTAGGAGCTATAGTCTTTCTCTGGCTGTTTAAAGGTCTGTTTCAGCAGGGTGTTCTAGATGATAATCCGCTCTCCACCTTAACATCCCAGACTCTAACCTCTATTTGTCTTAGGGAAGTTTGTAATTCATTTGATGATGTTTGTTCATTCTTTCGCCTGTTCTCTGGTCAAGGTTGAGCTTCCTTATGGAAATAATTCAATATTTGTGTTCACATATTAGAGATGGGAGTCCCTGCCGTAGGGTCCTTGGAGGCTTATGGCAGGCAGGATCATGGGTAACAAACAAGATGACCCAAGATAGAAGAATTCAGAGGAGAATCTGAGGTCCCCACCTTCCCATCTGTCCTTAGTCCCCTCCCTCTTTCCCTTCCCTTCCATACCTTCATTAAGATGTTTGCATAGCAGATAACCCTCTCATTCAAATTATACAGTGTGATGGCTTCTCATACATTTGCAGATTTGTGTAACATTTCAATTTAGGGTATTTTCATGGTCTTCATAAAAACTCACCATAGCTCTTAGCTATTGTCCTAGTTAGGGTTTCTATTGCTGCGATGAAATACCATGACCAAAAAGCAAGTTGGGGAGGAAATGCTTACACATCAGCATTGCTGTTCATCACTGAAGGAATTCAGGACAGGGACTCAAACAGGGCAGGATCCTGGAGACAGGAGCTAATGCAGAGGTCATGGAGGATGCCGCTTACTGGCTTGCTTTCCCTGACTTACTCATCCCATCTTCTTATAGAACCCAGGACCAGTAGCCCAGGGATGGCACCACCCACCATAGGCTGGGCCCTCTCCCATTGACCACTAATTGAGAAAATGTCTTACAGCTGAATATCGTTAAGGCAGTTCCTCAACTGAGGCTCCTTCCTCTGACGACTCTACCTTGTGTCAAGTTGACACACAAAACCAGCCAGTACAGCCATCATTCTTGTGGTGAATAGGAATGGCCCCCATAGGCTCATATATTTAAATGCTTGATCATTAGGGGGTGGCACTACTAGACAGGGATTAGGAGGTGTGTCCTTGTTGGAGTAGGTGTGGCCTTGTGGAAGGAAGTGTGTCACTGGGGGTAGGCTTTGGAGTTTCAAATGCTCAAGCCAGCCCCAGTGTCTCTCTCTCTCTCTTCCTGCTGCCTGCGGACCTAGATGTAGCGCTCTCAGCTCCTCTCCAGCACCATGTCTGCCTGCCTGCCACCATGTTTCCTGCCATGATGACAACGGACTAAGCCTCTGACATGGTAAGCCGGCCCCAATGAACTGCTTTCCTTTGTAAGAGCTGCCGTGGTCCTGGTGTCTCTTCACAGCAGTAGATCATTGACTAAGACAGCTCTCTACTCTTTCACTCCCCTGCAGAGCCTAGGGGACAAGAATGTCCTAGTGTCCAAGGACCAGTGTAGGCTACTATGCACTTGTAGTATGCATTAGAGTTCATGATGCTCTTTCCTATATTTATTTTAATTTTGATTTTTTCAAAACCCATCCAAGTAAGCAGGACAGGTAGATTTGTCTCACTTCTTTTCCCATATGAATAAACTTTAGGAAGGATAGTATTTCAGCTTCCACAGGGGATGAAGTCGTTTAGGCCATTCACATTTATGAAAGGAAGATAAAGAGGAGTTTGTAAGTAATGTTTCCCCTCGTACTCCTCAAAATTTAGGCAAATAAAAGCAAATAAACAAACAAACAAACAAATAAATAAATAAAACCTGACAAAGAAGCAGGAGCTGAAACCGTATTTGTTGACATCAGGTTGAAGCATCTATTGGAATGCTCTAATTAAGACTTAAGAACTGGTAGAAGAAATTGCTCAGGGTAGCTGCAAGATTTCCTCTTCTAGGATTTAGGAGGAAGAGAAAGTTCTACAGATGTCAACACAGAGTTCTCTGGTTGGATTTAGTTGAAGGGACAGCTATATTATGAGGCAGGGGCATGGATAAAGTAGTTACTGTTCAGTGTCTCTTAGGACTAGGATTCATGAAGTTAGGTGACAGAAGCCTGCCACCCATGCTTTCGTGATGGTTTTCTCTGAGGAGGAGGATTTCTTTGGTAGTCTTGCTTGAAGTGAGAAACTGTATATTCCCTCAACTATGGGCATAGCCTTCTAGAAACGGAAGAGGCCAATATACCATTGTTTCCCTTCAATTCAGTTTTTAATGCCCACCAGTGTATATGGGTTATGTGCTGCCGTGTGTGACTTGAACCACTATGTAACACTGAAGTTCCCAGTTCTCTGTGTTGATGGAGTTCATCTGTGTGATCTTGCTCTAGCCTCCTCGTGGTGTTCCAGTCAGATCTTGGCTGGGGCCACAGCCTCCTGAAGGATCGAATGAGCTGATCATCAAAACAATGCAGGTGTGCGGCTGCTCTTGCTGCAGATTATTGCCTGGAGCTCACCTTGGACAGTCATTTAGTGTCTCCATGTAGCATTGTGGCTGTTGTCTGCTCTGTCTACCACCTTCCTGAGGACAGCTAGGAGTTTGAGTTTCCCTAGGGTCCTCTGTCCTCCTATGTGGTCCTAACACTGAACTCCAGTACAGGACTCAGGATGTCTGTGCAGGATTCCAAGAGGCCACGGTGCAAGCTATCAGAAGGTTAGTCCCACACTCGCTTTATGTGTCAAAGCTGAACTGTTCAGATTCAAGGAGAAAGAACGGAGATCTCATCTGCACTTTTCTCAGTCTTTTCATTTCCGTGGTCAAGTACCTGACTAAAAGCACCTTAAGGCAGGAAAGGCTTATTTTGGTTCATGATTTGAGGGCACAGTCATTATGGTGAGGAAGGCAGGACAGGAAGGCTATGAGGTGGCTGGTGACATCGTCTCTGCAGTTAGCAGGCAGAGAGGGATGGATGCTTGTGCTCCACTTCTCCTTTCTCCTCTTTGAATCCAGTCCTGGATACCAGCCTTGGGATGGTGCCACCCACATACTGGATACCAGCCTTGGGATGGTGCCACCCACATTCAGGGTGGGTCTTCTTTCCTTCGTGAAACCTCTCGGACACACCCTCACAGACACCTTCAGAGATGTGTCTCCCAAGTGGTTCCAAATGCAGACCAACGGACAGTGGGGATGGATCGTTGCACCAGTTTTTAATGCGAATAGCAATGGAAAGTTCATGAGCTAATTCATCGTCTAATCTGCCATGCAGCAGAGTGAGTTAAAGAGGTACAGAGGAGTCAGATGAGAAAAGGGCTTTGAGCCAAGTTGGCAGTGGGCTGGACTATAAAGTTGAAAGTCTTAGAACACGTAAGACAATGGAGTCCAATGAACTACGTCTTAGAATAATTCATTAGTTATTTGTTTACTGAACGGACATTTATAGAGGTCATAGTTAATGTTAGGTACTCGTGCTAAAAAGATATTATGCGCAGCACAAAGTATTGTAATTTATACCAAAGTCTACATAAAAATAACACTACAAAGATATGATGTTGTTGGCACAGGCCTCCGGATTCAGCAGGGTATCAGGCAAAAGAAGGAAAGAAATACTTATCGTTAATAATAAAAATAGATGAAAGTTATGGGACACAGTCCCTAAGTTAAATAGGTTTCTTTGGAGGGAGATCATATGTATCTTTATAACACATTATTTGGAAGCAGTGGGGTGTGTTCAAGACCCCTGTGTTCAGCTGAAATTGCTTAGAGGCCTTGAGAAAACAGTGTTTATAATTCATGCTTCTGGACTAGCACTTTTTGATATGTCCAGAAGGACTCCCAGTAGGATATGAAGCTGCTGAGTTAAAGAAAGTTGCCTGGCTATTCCTCAATGCGCACACTATAGGGCCTGTTCTGAAGAGAAGGCACATCTCTGAGGAGAAACAGGGAGATAACCCTCAATAGCAATGGAAGTCGGAAACATGGCTGGGAAATCGTGTCAGAGGTCAAAGAAATAGAGAAGCAGTGTGGAGAGGACTTCAATCAGTTTAGATTACCCCGAGTCAATGATCAGAGATGATTTAATTGGAAGGGAAATGAAAAATAAATGCCTAGGAGTTTTGGCTAATTTGTCTTTCTTAAACATTGAGGGCTGAGAGCACAGCTCAGTGGTGGAGTGCTTGACCAGCAATATGAGATTCTAAGTTCACTTCCCAGAACTGCAAAGAACTCTGGGAGCTGGGGCCGTGGCTGTGACCCTGTTGGTACAGTACTTGTCTGGTATTCATGAAGCTCCTGGTTCAGTCCTTACTACCACATAACTCATGTGGTGGCATATGCCTGTTCTCCCAGAACTTAGGAGGTGGAGGCGTGAGGATCAAGGTCATCCTCAGCTGGAGAGTGAGCACAAGGCCACTCTCGCCCACATAAGACCCTGTCTCAAGTGAAACGAAGCAAAACAACAGAAAGAAAAGGAAAGAGGAAAAAGTTGAAATGGTCAGCTTTAATGCGAAGCCTCAGCCACTGCAGCACGATAAATCCACAGAACACTTATGAAGAAAGAGAAGATGGCCCCTGGACTCGTGGTAGAAGGGTAAGGCTAATGTCCTAGGTGCTGCTCACCTCAGCTTGCCATGGGGATCAGGCTAGAGTCAGGCTGGAGATTTCTGAGCAAAGACACTAGTGGAGAAAGAGGGAGAAATGCCATCAACCCCCTGCTCCTTCTGCCAAGCCACCCTTGACCTCACCCTCAGCTCATCTTCCTGAAACAGCCCTTCCCCAGCAGAGCGGTTCTCTAGTTCCTATCCTTCTGCCTCAGAACCTTGCGCAGCCTGAAATACACTGTCTCCCTTTCTGATTTTAGTCACCGTCAAAGCCTGCCCGCACAGTGAAGTTTCCGGGCCCATCCCAAATGTGCTCCCTTCTCCTCTCGTTCCTGTGCCAGTTCATTATTGGCTGCAATTAATACTCTGATTTGCCGATCACGCTTTTAAGTATCTAGTATTTCCCAAGCACCAGGCATGAAGATTTACGACACATTCTGGACCCTCAAGGAGTTCAGTTGTGATTCTCACAGGACCCGTTGGTGAACAGTGGACCTGATAGCCATGTTCCTCATGTCCTTTGCACGTTGTTTTCTTAAATCTGTAAAACACGTTCATTACAGATGGTACCCAATCTTCCCCCGCCCTCCCCATCCTCTCAGTCTCACGTAGATAGAGCATTAATCATCACCCTTGCTGAAATCGCAAAGGTCAAGGGAGCCCCTGAGCCCAGTGTGCCCGAAGAAACAAGTATAATGGAGAATGAACGGACAGTTCCACAGGTATGCTCTGCTCTTAAAGCACATTGCTCCATGTGATCTCTGGAGACCCGGATGGGAGCAAGACTCATTTCAAATCAGTGTGGAAGGCCTCTCAGGAGCTCACTGTGGAGGGTCTTCTTGGGAGACACTGAGGGACAGGCAAGTTAGCATGTGATGTGAGCATCCAGCCAGGAGCAGAGGGTTCCAGAACTGCTTCTAAGCTCCCACAGGCGTCCTCGGCAGGCAGAGAAGTTTAGTCTGGCCCTGATCTGGTGTTGCTGATCACTGCTGGAGGAGGAGACTCCATTTTGCCCAGCCTTTGCCTGGTTCCTTCTGGTTATGTAAGGTCACCCAGACAGAGAACGTGCTCTGGAGCACACATGGTCCCATCTTAAACACAGTAGACTTGGACTCGGACACAGAGAGGGAGTTGTAGCCTTGGCGCTGGCCCTAATGACTTGTGCGGCTTGGGGCAATCGCTTTTCTTCTGGGTCTTAGTTTTCCCAATTGAAATAGCTTGTTGGTCATTTTGTTCAATGCACGTGTGTGTGTGTGTGTGTGTGTGTGTGTGTGTGTGTGTGTGTATGTGTGCGTGTGCATGAGCATGGGTGCACGTGTGTGCATGCTTATGTGCATATATGGTGTGTATGTTTGTAACCCTCTTATGACAAGTATGTGTGTGTGTGTATGTGTGTGTGTGTGTGTGTGTGTGTGTGTGTATGTGTGTGTGTGTGTGTGTGTGTGTGTGTGTGTGTGTATAACCCTAAAAACCCTAAGTTCAGGGATCAGAGATGAAGAAACAGGACTGAGTTGCCTGATCAGGCCCAGAGGGAGATAAATAGGCTCCCCTCTTGCTCAAGCCCTCCACTTCCACACCCTCTAACACATACTTTAAAAGCATCTATATGAGAATGGCCAGCTTCATTTTTCCCTCATTAGGCTTTATAAACACTGTACATTTTGAGAAACCCACATCCAAATATGTACACAGTGACAAGCTATATAGATTTACTGCTCTCGATCCATGTCTTGACTATTAATAAAATCCTTTATAATATTTTTGAGATCAAAATAAACACAACTAGAAGGTTAAATATTTTCTTCCCACACCCCAGCAGATTGTCTTACCCAATGCCTGCAGCGCACACACCCTGACTTGGAGAACACTGGCCCTGGGTGTCCCTGGCCATGTTGTTCTAGGTGTCTGGGCCTAGAACAGAGAAATGGTGTCAGCATTTCCCAGTCCTGACCATTGCTCACAGACGCAGCAGTATGCAGCTTGAAAAAATGAAAATATCAAGGTCACTTCAGGGGAAGAAAAATACTTCACTGTCAGCTCAAGGCCATGGCTTACTTCTCAGTGGGTTGGGCACATTCTGCTGGCTCAAGGATCCATCTGGAGCTCCCAAGCTCTCACACTTGTATGGTCTTCCTGGTGAGGTGCCATGACTTTCTTCTAGTCATGAACCAGTAGCCCTGGATCAGGCTATGTTGAGGGTTTTCTTTTTCTTTCTTTCTTTTTTTTTTTTTTTTCAGAAAAATTTATTATAAACAAACAACTTGCAAACTCTCCTCACCATTTAAGAAGTGCTTTATGACGAGTGGGGATCTTAGGGGTGTATCATAGCCTGTTCTCCTCAAGCCTTGGGTAAGTGACTGTTTTGTTCAACAGTTGCTTTCTTTGGGAGGACTGCAGGACTCAAGGGAGTGGTGGCTGGAACCCAGTCCCCCGTCCCTAGTCCCCATCCACTCATAACTCATTTGAGAGATATGCAAAGCTGTCAGGACGGCCAAAGGCCTGCTTGCCAAGGCAGGCTTCTGTCCAATGCACTTCTATATTTATGAGAAACCGAAATAAAACACAGCGCTCAAAGGCAACAGACACACAGTCAGGCAAGCCCCGAGAACATGCTTAACAAAAGGGGAGAGTGTGGGGACAGGCCATCGGGAGGTTACCCAGAACAGAGTGGTTGCTTTGTGGCTCCAGGGGCCCTGGTCCTGGCCCAACCAGAAAGCTATATTCGGATGAAGTCTAGGGAAATCTTATTACCCCTGTGTCAGTGTGGCCAAACGGGAAGACTCTTGTCACCAGCTCAGGTCCCTAGGGTTGTCATAACAAGGGACCACAAACGGTGTGGCTCACATCAACGATATCGTTTTTCTCACGGTTCTGGAGGCCCGAAGTCTGAAGTCAAGTGTCAGCAGGGCATGGTTCTCCCGCCAAAGGCTGAAGTCAGGGGCTCCTCCTTGTTTCTCCAGGCTTGTGATGGTTGCTGACATCCTTGGTGTTCCCCTGGCTTAGAGCTACCTCACTTCTGTCTGCCATAACTTTTCCCCCGTGCATCTGCTTATTTTGTCTAAACTCCCCCTTTTCCTCTTTTCTCTCTCCTTTTTTTTGGGGGGGGGGCATGTCTCATGTAGCCCAGGCTGTCTCAAATTTGCTATGTAGACAAGGATGAGATTCTCCTTCCTCTACTCCCAAGTGCTGGAATTACAGGCTGTTCCATCAGTAACTCCTGGTTTATGTGATGCTGGGGATTGAGCACAAGGCTTCTCGTATGGTAGACAAGCACTCTACTTGCTGAGAGATATTCCTAGTCCCTTCAGATTACCTTTTAAAAAAAAGTAAGGATATCAGTTATGTTGACTTTAGGTCCCAACCTAATCCAGTATGACATAATCGTGACTTAGTTATATCTACAACAATCCTGTTTACTATAAAGTCACTTTCTTAAATTCTAAGTGGACATAAATTTTGGAGCAGGGACCATATTTAACCCAATTTAGTCCCCAAATATACCTTTCCCCAGGGAAAAGTAGGGGCCAAAGAGAAAAAGTGTTTTGCTTTTTAATTTTGAGTAATATATTACATTATTATTATTATTATTATTATTATTATTATTATGTGTATGTATGCACAAACACACACATGCCTTGGTGCACATATGTAGACCAGAGGACAACTTAATGGGAGTCAGTTCTCTCTTTCTACCCCGTGTCTTAGAGTGGATCAAACTCAGGTTATCAGACTTTGGGGCAGGCACCTTTTACCCATCTTGCTGGCCCTAAGGTTTTGCTTTCTTAAACCCATAATACCACTACCTTTCTGAGATTTCCAAGGAACTGAGGCCAATGAGAAGGTGGATAGTCTTAAAGTCTCTCTTTGGTTCCTCCCGTTGGCTGATCACCCAGAAGTCCCAAAGCTTAAGGCCCTTCTCTGTAGAACCCAGGTGGAGAGAGAGAGAGCTCAGCACTTCACAGAGGGCTCCAAGGAGGGATCCGCAACTCATATCCACGATGGGCAGGAGGAGGCCCAGATTTCAAACGTGACTGATCACATCAAAGCCTGGACTGAGCAGAGGCAGTGGCGTGGGTAGGGGACATCTGGTCTGAACTGAGCTTTTGAAGATAAACTTCAAGGCTTGGACCGGTGGCTCCTCGGCTTTGCTTACTTTTTAAAGAGGAATTTGACTTCCTCTGTCTACATGTTCATAAATCTTCCTTCTCTCTCGTCTGTGTGTCCTCTCTTTCCCCTGTTAGTTTTCTCTTTCCTGACGGTCACTTTTCCTAATGTTTCATTTCTAACAATTAGGAAAGTAAATTGCTTCTTTCTATCATCCCTCCTCCCCAGTCCGCTCACTTGGCTGCCAGTAGGGAGGAATTCAGCTTCCCTCGTGGGTGCTGACTCACGCTCTCACTCTTCTTCAGTCCCGGTGGATGGTTCACACTGGCAGAGAATGGAGACCAGAAAGAGGAGATTTGAAAAGGGTAGAGGGCGTGCAGGGAAAAACACTGAGAAACGTCAGGAAGTGACTGACCCTAGCCAAGACCAACAGCTGAAAATCTGGGGATGAAACTGGGAAGGACCATGGAAAACCCAGCAGGCTGCTTGGGGCTGCATGGAAGAAAAGCGTAAGGAATACAACCCAGAACAATCCAGAAATACTGGGAGCAGAGAAATCCATGGCATACAGAGACCAGGCCAGGGGGACAGAGAGGAGGGAACGGGATGGAAGGGAGAGATGGCTGGATTGTCACGATGTGGAGTTAAGTTCTTTGGTTTGAAATCGACACTGTTAACCTTTATGAACCCTTATAGTATTGAATACCTGAATGTGTCCCACTGAGAAAGTCCTGGAACAGTCCCAGAGCCTAGTCTACCAAGCCTGTTCCTCTCAGCACCGTGTCCCTGGGATAGGGGAAAATGATTCATTCCGTCTTTTGAGTTTGTCAAAGAGAAATAGTTAGCTCATGGGTCTTGTCTTTGTGTGTGTGTATGTAACCCTCAGAGAAATGGCAGATTTCCATATGCTGTCCAGAACAGAGTTGGAGCAGTCAGTAATGATAAGAGTAAAACTTTGAAAGCCAAGTTCATTGGCTGCAACCCTCTTGTCAACACTCTGTTCTCGGTAGTCCCCAGACCCACACTCCCACAGTTCAATCTCTTTTATTACTCTAAAACTTGGGGCCTCTCTCTCCCTTTCCTCCGGTCACACGAAGTAGAAACCGTTTGGTAGCTGATATCCACCCTCCTGGGGCTTGGCCTCCACTGTGTCTATCTCTTAGGTGGTTGACACATAATGGGAACTCACTTTGGATTGCCTGGATAATCCATGTTTTCACCAAATGAGTGGCTGGATCTGTAGTGATTGGAGAATCTGGCTAGCCAAGGGACAGGTGGTGACAGAGAGCTATGTAGGTTAAGCCACTCAAGCTTGACAATGTATCATCAGCATTATTGCTGAAGATTCCTTCGAAAGATGAACACTTTTCAGACCAGTTACTTTAAGTGTTTTGACTAAAGAAATAGCATCTGGCTCCAGTTTTGGAGACAAGCTGGCCCTCTGAGCTTGTTGACATATGTCTTGTCAGTCTGAGTCTGGGATCACGTGGAATCAAACAATAACATGGCCCAATCTGATGTTAAAGTTGGTGGGTCTGAGCCGGACTGGAAGAAATGCAGAATCCCTTCTCTACTTTTCAATCTGGAGTGCACAGAGTCCCACGGCAGGCAGGCCACGTAACTAACGTGGATGTAAGTCAGACACGAGTTCGAGGCTCCCATCTGTCTATGTGAGCTCTCTGTCAAGTACACAGCAGGAAAGAAGGGGCAAGGATCATCTAAGCACCTGCTACAAAACCAGGGCTGGCTGAGAATTGGGTGCATCCCCCCTCTGCCCAAGCTACGCTCCCTCACGGATGAACATGAGGCAGACCTGGTGAGATCGTCAGAAAAATCTCCCTATGCTTAGAGTTTTTGACCGTCAAACTGAATTTCTCTCAATCTTGGGTTTCCCCCATGAGGCACTGCTGTCCCCTGCAGACCCTGGTTAGTGGGCAGTGCCCCCTCCTCAACAGAGAAACCTGCAGGGGGACAACAATGGGTGCCATAGGAGGGAAGGTGTGAGGCAGCTGGGCAAACAGAGCCCTCATTGTTCCGAACCGTCAGAGCCACCATCGGCCAGCCCGGACAGTGCCTCCCCAGAGCATATCTGAGGAGCACATCGTGCCTCTCGCTCTGTTTACACAGGTGCCTTCTCTCCCTAGGGGAGTCAGGCTCTGCAAACACGTGTGACCACACGCTGCCTGCCATAAGATGGATGCTCACATCTGCAGGCTGACTTGGGGAAAGAAACTGAGGCCCAGAGCAGAGCAGCAGAGGAAGGCTTTCAGGCTGAACAAACCAATCATTGGCACAGGTGCCGTTCTCTTCCCCACTGGCCTCTGGTTACCAGGCTGCCTTTGTCTTTCTTGTCAGCCTTGCTCTTCAGAGGGATAAAGCCACAGGGCTTTCACTTCAGGCCCTTCCAGCTCTTCTCCCATCCA
>CABHPQ010162732.1:23492-34953 GCA_902168405.1 Peromyscus aztecus
TTTCTTTCAATTTCTTTGTGTCAAAGCCTCAGCTCAAATGCCCCAGATTCTCTAGCGGATAACTTGAAAATGAACCAAAAAAAAAAAAAAGGGCACATTGAGATTTTCAAAAGCTTGGTATCCAGAAATGCCCACCTTCTTTCTGCAAAAAGGTGCAAGGAAGCGTGCATGAAGCTAACAGATCAGTCTCCAGAGAGAGTGCCAGGAGGGGAGACCGAGATGGCACCCTCAGAAGGGCCTGTATCAGCACCCCAGTATCAACTGTATTCCAGTGTGTTTTACGAGCTGTTAAATCGTGTATTTATTTTGTGTGTTTTCTCAAACTGGGTTTGTTTTAAATTGCTTGTATTTTATTTATATGACAAAAGCACTCAAATAAATGGTTAGTTTCTCAAGTCCGGACAGCTGGATCTCTTAGGATGCAGATCCTCCATGGGCCGCTTCCCTGATGATCAACCATGTCTGGAGTCATCCACTGTGACTGAACTGCTCGAAAGAAGGACTTACAGGGAGGAGTTACTGCCAACCATGGTTTCGGAGGGTTCAGTCTATGACACCCTAGTTCCAGGGGCTTCAGCAGACCATCATGGTGGCGGAAGTATTTCAAAAAGGTGCTTATTCGCTTCATTACAGCGAGGAAGCTGAGAGAGAAACAGGACGGGGCCAGGAACAAGAATCCCCCAAGAATCACCCTCAGTGTGCTACTGCCTCCAGCTGAGTCCCACACCTTAAAGTTTCTAGAACCTCACAAAACAGCGCCACCAGAAGGCTGGAAGCCTTTTAGTGACATACGAACCTCTAGGGGGCACTTCACATCTAAACCACAGCGATAGTATCCAGAGGCATGACCCTAAACCCAAAGGCAAGTGGCATGGAAGAGCCACGGGAAGCATGGCCCACCTTTCATTGCTTCCAATAGGACAATTATCTCCGTAGATATTGTTGTGCTTGCCATGGAGAGAATCAAACTTTCAGAACTTTTTTTGGGAGGTGGGCAGTTGTAATTGCTCCAAAAGCCTTACCTGCCTGAGGGAGTTCATGGTATTCCCCCACCACAGCACAGGGGCCTCCTGTCTCTGTGAGCTCCTAAGCTCTCCTTACCTGCCTGTCATTATGCAGAGATGTATCTTTCCTCTGCCTCACGGGGAGCCAACGACAGTCACAGGTATTGCCTGAGATGTGACTCTAACATGAATTCCAGGAACGACCTCTTCCAAGTAATGATGGGTTGGTCCTAGCAAGTTCATTGGAGATACTCAAATATTGTGCCCGTGTCTCCAAGTGCCTGCGGACCACTGTGTGCGTGGCTGTTTAGAGTCAGGCAGCCGGTTGCTAGGCAACACATCTCCAACAAGGGGAGTGTGAAAAAAAAATAAATAAGCAGATGATGGGGATGGGAGCCAAAGCCTGTTATGACAAGAGCACTTGGGCACAGTTCACTGTAGCTTGATGGGAGTGTCACGGGGCTGTGGGAGCTTGCTCAGCTCCCTTATGACTTTCTTGCCTTTCAGCTCCTCACCCTCTGTCTTATGTGGTGGGGAAAGCAGAGATGAAATATGGCTCTCTGGAGGGCCGGGCCTTTGTGAAAGGCTGTTAGAGCTGTAACAAAACTTTTGTAATCTGTAACCATATCCCATTACATCTCCAGGCTCCTTGGGTCTCTTCCCAGCCGTAAGGAAAACACAACACACCCTTTTGCTCCCTCTCCTCCGTGCGTTCTTCCTTGTGCCCCTGCTAGTCTCCACTCTTTCAAAGGTCATCACAGTTGTTCTTTTCACACAGATTGTTCCTCTTAGCCTTTGACGGGAATTGGCCCGAGATCTCCAGAAAGGCTGGGTGGTATCTGTGTTAGTACTTAACAAATGGAGGAGGCAGGGACGGAGCACAGGATGAACTTGCTTCAGTGGTTTAGGGGCTGCTTGATGTCTCTTATGACAGAGAGAGCTAGCCTTTCTTCAGCCTAGATCATCACCACCATCACTCATTATCTACTTGCATGTTTCGGGGGACATTAACTGGCTTGGTGGTGAAGGAACAAACTGAAACCAGACTCGGGGTCCTGCCACAACTGCACTAGTTACTAGCTGCACGTCCTTAGGAAACAGCATTCAATCTTTCTACTTTCTCGTATGCATAATGAGGTTACTGATAACTGTCTTGTAATTTGAGGGTTATGGGATGGTCCATGTCACATGCTGTGGTGAGTACACAGAATCTGGTAGGCATCTCACAATTGCCGATTTGGGCTTGCTCTGGATGCTTTGGTGAAATGGTGGGCTGCATGGGGATATAGTCTCCATGTTCACCTGTTCAGAGGGATAGAAATGGACTCATATGTGGCTTGAGAAAAAATGGAAGAGGATTCTGGGTTGAGGAGGACTTCTTCAACCAAATGATTACCTTTCTGAAAAGTCATCAGGGTAAATAATCTATATAACTCAACAGAGGCGTTGACTCCCTCAGCTCAGTGGGGTAAAATTTTCCGTCTTATCACACATCCAAAGCACCCCTCAGACAGAACTGTGGGTGTAACCAGGAGAAACTCTTATTCCTCCTCACATTTTCTTGCCTCTCTGATGGCATTTACATCTCCAGTCCCCCCGACACCCCCCCCCTTCTCCTCCCCTTCTCTTTCTCCCTGGCAAATCTGTTGCTTATTGAGGTGTAGGAAATTTGGGAGCTAGAATATGTGCAGTTGTGACATATCCCCCCCCCACTTTTAACTAATCCTCTGGTGAAAATGAACCCCCTTTGACCTGCTGAGCATCTAAACATAACATACTCCTGGGTGCCTCGGCTCTCCCCACTTCCCATCCGTCTCAGTTCTGAGGGCTTCCCCCTGCCTCACCCTCTGTTTCCACTTCTGTGCTCTTTTATATCATTGCCCACCACCTCCCAGCACTAAGCCTCTGCACTTAACCGTTCTAGAAATCGGTACCTGTCTTTACTGCATCTTCTTCATGAAAATACTGCATGCAGCAATGTTTCCAGATCAGACTCCCCTGGCCCTAATGAGCTTCCAAGTTCTTAAGTGCTTCCATTTTGTTTTGGACTCAAGCCAGTCTGGCTTCATGGGAGGAGCCAAGGAATCACTCTTTGGAGTCTCTTCTGTACTGACCACTGCTTTCTGAGGAGCAGACTATTTTATCAGCATAGTGACAATGATAATAGTGATAATGATAGCAAGAAAGATATGGATACATGAGATTTAACTATGCACTACACACTTCTCCTTCACAGTCACCTTAGGGGCAGATGCTCTCACAGAGAAAGAGACTGAGGCTAACTGGCGTTGACTAGGTGGCCTGGGGTTGCTCAGAAGGTTGCCGGGTTGGATCTGAGCCTGTGCAGACTTGCTCAGCCCAGCTCCTTCATCAGAACGGAAGGAGTTCCAACAGGCGAAAGTCTACTCATACCTAGTAAGATGGTTAGTGTCAATCGTCAACTTGGCAGAATCTAAGGTCGCCAGAGAGAGGGGTCTCAGGGTAAACCTTGCAGGCTTTTATTTCGATGCTGTTACGTGAGGTGGGACAGTGTGGGTCACCGTGCGCAGCCCTGTTCCCTAACCAGGATCTTGGTTTGTGTGAACAGAAAACGGGCACTAGGCTCCAAGTTTGCATTCACTGTTCCCTTTTCCCAACCGTGGATGTAATGGGCGCCCAGCTCCTGCCTGCTTGACCTCCCTGCCACGGTGGACTGCAACCTGTGAGCGAAGTAAAACCCCTTTCCCTGGAGTTGATTTTGTCAGGGTGTTACATCATAGCAAGAGGAAAATAAACTAAAACCCCTAGACAGAGAATGGCTAGCCAGGTAACATGACCAAGAGCGGTGACTAGTAAAGTAGGAAAACGCTCAGGCATCATCTGTCACGTCTTTAAGTAAAACTTCAGGAGATGCAGGGTTCAGTGAGCGAGGCACCGTAGCATACCAGCCAGATGACCTAACTGGACAGTTTGGGTCATTTTCCTCTCCTGGGTCACTTGGCTTCCACTTGGCCCTGGCATTTCTGACTCTCCATCAGCAACACCTCAGACCATGGTTTATTTGGCTGCCCTCCGGAAGCAAGGGCCTGCGCAAGAAGCAGGGAATGTTTCCGCCCCAGCATCTGGGGAGTTAGCGGAGGGAGCCTTTCTCTGGAGCCTGTGGGAGCTGCACAGTAAGAAAGGAAGCTTTCGTTTGGCTCAGCAGGTTTTTAGACGGGGCAGAGGGGACACGGTCAGAGCCTCAGACCCCATGTGTGGTCATTTAGTTTTGCTATGTTCCGTGACCACAGCCCCGCTTTAGGTCTCGGCCAGACACCCTGTAATGCATATGGCATGCCGTTGCAGTCTCTGTGGGATGGGGAGGAAGGTGTGGATGAGTCAGCTCGGCTCCAAGTCCTTGACCAGATGATCAGTTCAGAACCCACATCTGGAGGCTGGAGGGAACATGTATGAGGTCAAGTACAAGTATCTAGGATATTGCAGCTTGGAGAGTATTCCTTGAAGGATGTCATCGCATCGTCAGTAACTCCTGAAGATGGATGGCTGTCTATCACAAAGAAAGTGAAAAAAGGTCCAAGCATATTATAAGCTTAAGCTACGTTGCTGTGGGATGTCTTTCTGTACGCTGTGAATATGTGTTGCTCTGATTGGTTGATAAATAAAGCTGCATTGGCCTATGGCAGGGCAGGATGGAACCAGGTGGGAAAATCCAAGAGAGACAGTGAGAGGAGAAAGGAGAGTAAGGGGAGATGCCAGCTGCCGCCCAAGGAGCAGCAAGATGCCAGCAGACGGGTAATGCCACAGCCATGTGGCAACTTATACATTAATAGAAATGGGTTAAGTTATAAGAGCTAGCTAGCAAGAAGCCTACCATAGGCCATACAATTGGTAATTAATAAAAGCCTCTGAATGATTATTTGTATAAGCAAGCGGCCATGGGACTGCGGGCTGGGCAGGACCAGAGAAACCTTCTGGCTACACTATATGATATATATTAGGACATTTTGGTATTTATTTGGAACCTCATCCCTTTCAGAACAAATTCACAGATGGTCTCTCTCTCTTTTTTTTTTGTAAAATATTTTTATTTTGAAGTGTGTGTGTGTGTGTGTGTGTGTGTGTGTGTGTGTGTGTGTGTGCACATGAGTACAGTTGCCAAAAGAGGCCAGAAGAAGGAATTGGATCTCTTGGATATGGATGTGGGTGTTGGGATTTGAACTGTTTTAAGTAAGAAACTTAGAATCAACTTACCAGTTTCTACTGAGAAGCCCACTTGGGTTTTTATTGAGATTGTATTGAACGTGCAGACTGATCAGGAGCTAGCTTATTTCTCTGGGTTTTTGACTGTTCTGTATACAATGTATTAAAGTGTTTTGGAAATGAGCTTCAAAAATCTCAACACAGAGAGAAAGACGAGAGAGAGAGAGAGAGAGAGAGAGAGAGAGAGAGAGAGAGAGAGAGAGGAAAAGAGAAAAGAGAGAGAGAGGTTTTCAGGATGAAGGTTTTTGCCGATTCAAAGGTAATGAATATAGTGAATAAGTGTGAACCTTGAACACAAGCCACCTGGAGGCAGGAACTGCAGGACCTGACTGATAATCTGATTATTTACAAAGGGAAAAAGTCCACTGCTGTCAACTCAATGAATATGGTCTGTACTCAGAAAGTAGAAGCTCTATTTGCAAAGTATTTACTTTCTAATAGAAATCCATGAGTTGGCCATTCTCCACCAAGCTCTGCAAATGGGGAGACTAAGGTGTGAAGAGGTTGGGCATTGAACACAGTAGTTAGTGGGAAGGTTGTCACTGGAGTCCAGCCTTGTCTACCATGGCTCTTAGAACCCTCTTCCCCTCCGTGGTTTCAGTGTGTCTGGAGTACCCTTAGATCCTGCTGGTGCCTGGGACCCATGTGAGACTATGTGTGTGGTGAAGGAAGAAGGATAATTGTCTGTCTCTCAGCCCTCCACCTGCTCCCACCAGCTTTCCTGTGACCTATTTTGTAGAGTACTGCCCAGGGTTTGCATCAGGACCACAATCTGCTTTTCCTTGGGACTTGGAATTCCCTTGAGGCTGCAGAGCCTATAGTCTGTGGGTCCCCTTGTGCTCACCAAACATGCTGAATCTCAGCCCTGGTTGATGGAGAGTGCTTTACGTGGCCTATTCACCCCACAAAAGCTCAGTTCTCATCCTGGCCAGTTCCAGGGTGAACTCCTGTGTCTCGCAGGCAGCGCCTCCTGGATCCCCTCTTTTCCTTTTCCTCATCAGTCTCACCCTTGGCAGCCTCCCTGCGAAATTCTGCCTCCTTCATCTCCTCTCTCCCTCAGAAGCTGGAATGCTTTTATGCTGAATTTCTGATTTCCTCATCTTTGCCAAAACCCAAAGGCCCACATCTGCCATGTGCCAAAAAAAAAAGAAAAAAAAAAAAAAGGAGAGGTTGTTTGGAAGAATGCAGAAGGGACCTTGAGCCTTTGCTCAACACTCCAATGACAGGTTCTCTCCTTCCCTGCCACACCCCAGCACACAGGCTTCTTGTGGGATCAGGCAATGGCCCCTTTCCCTTCTCCCTTCTCTGCCACCCTTCACGAATACTTCCCAGTTCTTCCCTCTCGGTTGTTTCTCTTCTGGAATATTCATCACAGAGCTGGAACCCCAGGACAGCAAGGGGATTAGGGAGGACACTTAACCCAATCTCCAGCTTCCTGGCAGCAGACAGACCTGCCTGGGTAAAGGACTGTTTCTTTCATCTTTAGCCTTACATAAATACAACCATTAAGACTCTCTGGGTTCTCCTCTTTGGTGTCTGACTCCAAAATTTTATTCAAAACGTCTTTGCTTTCTTAGTCTGTCAGAGAAAAAGTTGTGCTTCCATGTTCATTATAGCACAGTTCACAATAACGGAGATTTGGAATCTACCTCAGGTGTTCAAAAGCAGCTGAAGAGGTGAGGGAAGTGTGGTGTGTATACATGATGGAATATCACACAACCTTTAAGTGGAATGGCTTCTGTCACTGGAAACACAGATGAGCAGAAGGACGTTATGTTAGTTGGCATAAATCAGACACAAAAAGAAACATCCTGCATGTTCTCACTTACATGTAAAAGCAAACAGCAGAACAGTGCTTACCAAAGGCTGGGGAGACTGTGGGGGAGGGGAAGACAGAGAGAGCCCTGCACTTGAATGGAGGAACAGCCCTAATATCCTATAGCACAGTGTAACTATGCATGGTAAGTAACTGATATATTTCAAATGAGTGAAATGCTGGATGCTTTTCAACACAAATGAATGATAAATGTTTGAGGCGATGATATCAACCGTTACCTTAGTTTGACCATTTCCCTTAATTTGACAATAATATATATTGTACATGATCAAATTATATATCCACACATACACATATCACTGTGTATCCATAAATGGTACATTCCAATTGTAAATTTAAAATGTTTCATCCAGGGGTCACTGAGATGGCCCAGTGGGTAAAAGAACACTTGTTGACGAGTGTGATGGCCCAAGTTCAGTCCCCTACATGGTGGAAGGTCTTTACGGTCTCTTGCAAATTGTCCTTTGACTGTCACATGTATACCATGGAATGCGCTTGCTCACATCCCCCAAATAAATAAATAAATAAATGTATCTATGTGAATAATTAGATTCTTCTGTTCATCGAATGCACTTGCTCACATCCCCCAAATAAATAAATAAATAAATAAATAAATGTATCTATGTAAATAATTAGATTCTTCTGTTCATCGAATGCACTTGCTCACATCCCCCAAATGAACCAACAAACAAACAAACAAACAAATAAATGTAACTAATTTGATTCTTCTGTTCAGGGCTGCACGACCCATACATCTGTTGATAGATGCTCTCATGGTTCGGTGAAACCGGTGCACTCTTCCGGTGATGCTCACCAGCAAACCCTTTTGCTGGGTCAGGAGGAATTCTCGGGGCCTCAAGACAGAATGATGGGATCCTAGAGGTAAAGCCTGCAGGCAGCCTGAGGTGGCTCAGCTGGGGAGCCTGTGACTGAGCTATAAAGAATGGAGGTGAGAAGGGAGCCGTTGCAAATCCACCGTGGGGTCTTCTGAGTTGCAGAGGGACTCCATGCTTGTAAACGACATCCTCGTAACTCAGCACTAAACCCAACTGCCGTAGGGTGAAATAGTTCAGACTGAGAGGCTGATGAGGGATGGATTTTGGCTTGTTGAGTACTGGTTGATTCTAAGCGTCAGGCAGTAGTCTAGCTCTGCTCTTCTGAGGGCAGAGATATGTGAAATTCCTTCTGCCTCCAGGGACCTAAGGGGACAGAAGGGGTATCTTTCTTTCTCTGACCTTGGATTCTAAGAAGAACAGATGCCAAACTATCTTCCTTGACGGGCCCAGTTTTGAAAGTCCACTCTTTCCTTGTATCTACAGTTTACCTCTTGTCCCTCTAGTTTGTCCAGTCCCTTCAAAGATTCAGACATGGACCTTTCTTAGCATCTACATTTTCAGGACTTGAAGTTTTATTGTTTTTAAAGATTTTTTTTTTTTACTTTTGTGTGTGTGTGTGTGTGTGTGTGTGAATGTGCATATGTATCTGTGTGTGTACATGCATGTACCACACATGTAGGTGCTAGAAGATGCTGAAAGAAGCTAACAGACCCCTAGATCTAGAGTCACAGGTAGTTGTGAGCTGCCTGATGTGAGCAAAAAAAGGGGGTGGTGGTGGAAAATTATCTCTTTTGGAAAGTGGTTGGCAGATGCTGGGGTAACCAGGGAGTGGTCAGCTAAAGAATGTCAGGTGATAGACATCTCTCATGGTTGTCCTTTCCTGGGGGCCAACAGAGCTAGAAGAACATAGGAAAACATATGGCTTTAGTTTTGGAAATGCAAATTACTGTAGTTTCAGAAATGCTCATCATTTAACCAAAATGGAGGAAATTTACAAAGTGTCATGGCCCTGGCCACCATTCTTGACTTGTGTTTTTATTCAACAGGCAAAAAGTGGGCAGAGCTGATGTTTTGGTAGTATTTTCCTGTTGTGCATGGGTGATGTCATCATTAGGGGTGGGGTCTTGGGGCAATCACTGATACTGGAAAATTTGAAGCAGAAGAATGCTGTGAGGAAGGAATCCTTCTTCAATGTGAGACTTCAGGAATGTTCTATTATCAACTACTTTTATGTCTGTGTTATTCTGAAGATGGGGCAGCAATTTAATAAGTAAAATGGTCCATTTTGATTTCTCTGTAGTCTTCCCAGACCATGTGACTCTCACTCCTTTCTAGTAGCTACCATGACACCCCCAAGAAAACTCCTTCTGGCAGGCAGTGGTGGCGCACGCCTTTTATCCCAGCCCTCGGGAGGCAGAGCCAGGCAGATCTCTGTGAGTTTGAGGCCAGCCTGGTCTACAGAGTGAGATCCAGGACAGGCACCCAAAACTACACAGAGAAACCTTAAAACAAACAAACAAACAAAAAACCCCCCCAAAACCCAACAACAACAACAAAAAGAAAACTCTTTAAACATATTGATTATTGTATCTCTTGTTCTGATGGCCTTTCTCTAATCGCCTGTCTCTCTACATTATAATACTCTCGTTCTGTCTGATGAGCCAAACATGCCCCTAAGGGTAGAAGTGGGTGGCCAAATACTCTGACCAGTGCTGTCCAATATGGTAGCCACATGTGGTTATTGGGCACTTGAAATAGGAGCCATGCAACTGAGGACTGAATTTTTAATCCCGTTTAAAATCGACACAGATGCACTTCAGTTTCTGGCAAACTTTTAAATGGGTATGAAATAACTCTATGGTGCTCCAAGTGTAAGTTTTATGAGCTCGGAAATCAAGCGTTGCTGAAGATTTCAGCATTTAAACTGAGTTGTGCTCAGATGATAAAATACACATCAGGCTTACGGGGGATAGTAAGAAAAGAAGAATGTAAAATATTTCATTAATTTTAAAATATTGCTTACACGCTGAAATAATCCCTCATTTCCAGTGGATGAAATAAAATTGTATTAGTTAAATTAATTTCAATTGTTTCTCCTACTTTTTTTTTTAATGTGGCTACTGGAGCACAGAAAGCTGTGAATGTGGTTCCCATTATGTTCTGTTGAGCAAGACTGGTCTGAACTATGTCATGCCCGTTTCATGAATGTTTTGGGGTGCAGCCAAATATATCCCCTATCGCTACAGCAGGTTAGGGCTTACTGCAGAAATTAACTTCCAGTATCCTTCATAACGTCTACTTCCAAATCTAAATGTGTACAGCAGTTGTCTCAGGACCTGGAAATTTTCTTGCATGTCTTACAGTTCTTCCAATTCACATATATGGTTTCTGTGGTTTGGTGCTTTCAAAATGGTCTCTCTTGGTTGCTCAAGAAGGGCTCAAGCAACCTTCCTGCCTCAGCCTCCAGAGTAGCTGAGTATTCAAGCATGCACCAGTGCATCTGAAGTGTTATGCATTAACTCAGGTAAACAGCAGGACTTTCAGAAAATGGATTCAAAGGGTTCATGGGGAATATGCAGAATTGTTACTATAAACTTACTTCCTACAGATAAAAACATGATCTTTAGGGCGAGAAGATTTGTTCAAGTGTGTTCTACTCTGCAGTGGTACCCCCACCTGTCAGACCCCTGTTAGCCAGTGTTCTTTCTTCTATGTTGCACTCAAAGTGACTGGGGCCACAGACAGCCATGAACTTCGTGATAGACCATTACAAAGCATCAGCCTGGCAAGTTATTAATGAAATCCAGATGATAGACCACAAAACACGTCATTCAGCAAGTTGACTAGCTGGAATGGAACACACAGGGCTGAAAGATGGCAGGAGCCTGGGATAGGAGGTAAGGCTTGAAGTCCTAACTCTGCTCTGATTGGATTATGTCATTGGGTAGGTCATCCCTCACCACCCCACCCCTCTGATCATCTATCAAAGGAGGAGGTCAGAGCAGGAGGTCTCCAGGGTTCCTCCCTGCTCCCACAAGCCAAATTTCAATCAGTCTAGTCCTGACCTCCAGCTGCAAAAACAGCAGGCCAGCCCCCTGGGTTTGCAAATGCTAATATTCCAGGCTAGCAATCATGTCTTGCAGGGTGTGAGGTGAAGCACTTGGATAGCCATCAGGCTTTGTGACTCTGCTTAACCTCACTCCTGGCCAGGGACCTCCTTATTACTTGTAGTGTGCGTTCCACCACACACAGTGTGGCTGGGTCAAGTGAACTTGTATTTTATTGAAACATTTTTCAAATGAGCATTCTAGAAGTGTATACCAATATCCCCTTATAGCCACACGAGATAAAGCCTATTTATACACAGAGCATCTCACTCATATAGAACTCCTCCATATGTGTATTGGCAACTCTCATGAATTGACTGTGCATATGTCTCATGTGGTTGTTATTCTACAGTTTTTGTCTTAATAATTTAGAAGAGTTTTTACATTTAAATTGTTAAGTCTTTCTTGCTTTGTATTTAGAGAGAGAGAGAGAGAGAG
>CABHPQ010162733.1:0-13566 GCA_902168405.1 Peromyscus aztecus
CTTACTGCTAGTGACACACTCCATCCAACAAGGCCTCACCTCCTAATCATTCACAAATACTTCCATTAACAGGGACCAAGCATTCAAAGCATGAGCTTGTGAGGATCATTCTCATTCAAACTACCATAATAGGTCTTCATTTTGTAGTCATTACATGTACTAATTCTTCATAATTACTGTGTCTGTCTTCATCATTGTCTGCTTCTCTTGATCATTTGACCTACATTTTCATCTGTTAGTTTTTTTCCTTAGTCCTGATGTGACGTAGTTCTGCCGTACTGGTATGACCATTTCTTTCCTTGTCAAAGACTCAGACTATCTCATGGATTCCTTCTTTGCTATCTGCATCTTTGATCCCCCCCCCCACCCCAGTCATCATAGTAAAGAATTCTGGGACATCAATGATGCAGTTCCCGTCAGCCTCCATTTTGTTGATCACATCCTACAATTCACCTACCATTGGGTTATAATCCACTGACCTCCTGACAGTTCCCTTGGTGTAATGGTGCCACCACCATCTTATCAAGTCGAGAGTAGGCTTCCATGAACTCAGTCAGCTGCTGAGCCATGGTGTGAGCCAGGCTGAGGAAGAGCAGAGAGCAGGTGAGGGCTGCCCAGGGCAGGGACTCTGGCCTGCAGGTCTTCCCTGCACTTCCGCTAAGGTGCTGGGTGTGCTCGGCAGCAGTCACCGCATGACTGCGTTAGTTTTGTTTTGTCACTGAGGAGGGGGCATAGTCAACAGTGCTTACTGAAATCTGTGGCCAGGATACTTCGATGGAGTGACACTGGCCTCCATCCAGGGCGCAGCAGGAAGCTTTGACCCCCTGCTCCTCATGGCCGTCTTTCAGGGGAGAATAATTTGCAATGTTGGCATGAGTGAACTTCTGAAGGGTTTATTTTTGGAATGTCTCCCATGCGTGAGGCTGAAGTTGTCCAAGCTGTGTTGGTCTCTGAATGCTTCACCTGTGTTCTCATTTTAATCCTCCACCTCCTCTGAGATGAGTGCAGGAGCCATTATCCTCATTTAACTGATGAAGGGATGAAAGCTCAGGGTCATTCTAAGTCTGAGTCACACTTGGAGATGGGAGCAGGTGCTCTGTGTTCAGTGCCTTTCTCCACGGCACATTGCCAACAGCTCCACTGAGCTGTCAGATGCAACCTTAAAGATGCGTGTCCCGAACCCTTAGTGGGGTTATTGTTGTTGCTTCTGGTTGATTTTGATCATATCTCTGTACCAAATAATCAGTTCTTCTGGCCACGTCAGCAAACTCTTAGTTGTGATTATGAACTAGCTTATTCTCAGACATATTTAATTTTTAATTATGTGTTGTGTGTATGACTGTGTGTAGACATGTGCATGTATGTGCAGGTGCCTGTGGAAGCCAGAGGTGCCCAGTCCCCAGAGCTGGAGTTACAGGTGGTTGTGAGCTACCCAATGTGGATGCTTGAGTTAATCTCTCCAGTCCTATGAACTAACTTACTTTTAGCAAAACTCAAGGAACTTACAAATGGTCATGCTGGTAAATGTGCATCTCAGTTTGTTCCTCTTTTTTTTTTCATTTTTTAAGTAACATTTTTTTTCATTTATTTTATGTAGTAGTATTTTACCTTGAGCTATAGGGCCCAAAGGAGGCGGTGCTTCCTGCCATTGTACATGACCTCTTAAAAGGAGAGGGAGAAGGGTCACATTCCCCGTCAGATCAGAGGACAGCTTCAGCTGTCTACTCTGTTCTGTATTCATGAGTATTTCCTCAATTTACCTTAATAAATTTCCCTAATATTTCTTAAACAGACTCCTGTGGATTTATCACTTTATTGTCTTCCTTAGTTATGATAAAAGATAAATTAGATACGAAACATTAGACTCACAAATATAGGATAGATGATAGACTATTTTCTTATTTTGCCAAATACAAATAGACTAGCTATTGTAACTAATTCTTGCTTGATAACTGTTCTATTATATGTAATTTTACTATATTAAAGTTAAAACCTTCCTTTTTGATTAGATAATAAAGGGGAAGTACTGTGAGATGTCTTTCTGTATGCTGTGAATATGTGTGGCTCTGATTGGTTGATAAATAAAGCTGCACTGGCCTATGGCAGGGCAGGATAAGATTAGGTAGTACATTCAAACTGAACATGAGATGAAGAAAAGTGGAGTCAGGGGAGACGCTAACCTGCCGCTCAATGAGCAACAAGATGCCAGCAGACTGATAACACCATGGCCACATGACAACATATAGATTAATAGAAATGGGTTGAGTTAAGTTATAAGAGCTAGCTAGCAAAAAACCTGACCCATAGGCTGTACAGTTTGTAAGTAACATAAGCCTCTGCGTGTTCACTTGGGACCAAGTGGCTGCGGGATGTGGGTCAGAGAGATTTGTCCTGACCAGAAATTTCTGGCTACAATTGGTGCCCAATGTGGGGCACGAACATGTGACCCTGAAATTAAGAGTCTCATGCTCTACCAACTGAGCTAGCCGGGCTCACAACAGATGAGGCAATACACCAAACAAACAATTAGCTACCTGGGACACCTACAGATACTCTGTAGGACAGGCTGTGCTCTGCGGTGGCTGCGCACAAAATGGTGGTGGCAGTGGCTGTGGGAGTTTCAAAAAATGGAGTTGGCAGCAGCCACACTGAACAGTTTTAAAAGTAAAGGAAGTCTGCTGGTGATCTCTAACCAGGTGGGGGTCTATTACCTGATCCGGCTGCTACAAGTACAGTACTAGAAAGGTGCCTAGTGGTATGCCTTTCTCTCTGAAGCGCTTCTCCATCTGCCACAGAAGGTGCGTGCTTCTGGCAGTGGTTACAAGGACCACCGCAGCAGGAGCTGCCTGGCCCACAGGCTCCCAACACAGGCCGCCATATTCAGGTGGTCACCTGGGCAGGGGTCAGGTAGTTCTCAGGATGGGGTGGGGGCAATGGTACACAGGGGCCCTGGCTGCCTGTGGGCGTTAGGGCGTTAGGGTTTGGTCGTGCAAGTAGCCCCAGTAGGGGCGAGTTGGGGTCATGCTTGGGCGCCAGATAAAGTAATAAATCCACAGGAGTCTGTTTAGTAAGCATTAGGGAAATTTATTAAGGTAAAATGAGGAAATACACTCACAATACAGAACAGAGTAGACAGCTGAAGTTGTCTTCTGTTCTGACTGGGAGCAAATCCACCTCACAGGCTGGAGCAGGGGGAAGAGAGATGTGACTCTTCTTCCTCTCCTTTTAAGAGGTCATGTACAGCATCAGGAAGCACCACCTCCTTCGGGCCCTATAGCTCAAGGTCATGGGCCGAGCAAATACCACTACAATTTTACATGCAGACCACAGTTTCTCCTCCCCCCTCTCCTTCCATTCCCCAGCCCCCCCACTTCCTATCTACTCCCCTTCCCACCCACTTCTCCGGCTCCATTCGGAAAGGGACAGGCCTCCTATGGGCTCGGACAAAGTACGGCCCGTCAAGTTGAGGGAGGACCGCGTGATGCGCCATGCTTTGTTCAGTTCATTCCTCTTACTTCCAATCGGTATGTTGATAGGTTGCTTCCAAGAAAATTAGCACACCATCACTTCCTGTCTAGATTCTGATGGCAGACATAACTAGTAAATAGTGCGACTTTCCCACGAAACCTAGTTTTGTCTGTAGAATCCTTGTCAAACCAGAGTACCAGGCAGCCCATCACTACTGTTTGCTGTCCTTTCTTCCTTTTTGCTCTTTGAAACCCTTATAACGTTTTCCTCATTCAGCCATTTAAGTGGGTGATAGGGGAATGACCCAGCTAGTTTAGTTTTAAAAACAAGCTGTGCAAAGAAAGTCATAGAATTCTATTTTGGCATAGAAATAAGAACATTACTAGACACCTGGTATTGAGTTGATTGCAGTTCCCCCCCCCCCCCCCCCCACAAAATTCAGTGGGAGAATTTCCAGGAAATTGAATGGTAGGCCTTTTGTGCAGGGTAAAATAGACTTGATAGAAAAGCTGAAGAAAAAGCTAAATAAACGTGGTTATTCATCAGGGTGTCTTGTCCTCTGTAGAGACGTTGTGTGGAAAGTATTATTACAATTTCATTGTGAGAAGATACTGTTCCACATTTGCATTTAATATGGTCCTGTCTTTTCTTGGCTGTCACTGGTTTAGAATGGAAAAAGAATCATAACTTGAGATAATTTTTACCATTAACTGAGATAATTTTTTACTATTGAAACATCAGCCTTATTTTTGGCTCCTTTTCAGCCAGCTGTTTATTTAACCACCAAAATTAAGCCACTTTTATGAAACTGGGCCTGTACAGTTGTTGCTAGTTGCTGTTGTGAACTTCCTCTTCTTGTTCCCCAAAGGGGCGGATCTTGTCTTTCTAGTGCAGCAACAGATTTCCTCTTGTTTCTTAAAGGAAAGCTGAAGGTTTTGGAAGAATGAAATCTATAGCTTTTTGGCCATTTTTTTCATGATTTGGGCAGTTTCCTTCAATTTTTAAAATATTTATATATTATTCACGTGTGTGTGTGTGTGTGTGTGTGTGTGTGTGTGTGTGTATGTGTATGTGAGTGTCTGTGTGAGTATATGCCATGTGTGTCCAGGTGCTTTCAGAAGCCACCAGAGGGCATTGTATCTCCCGTAGCCACGTTGCAGGAGGTTGTCAGCTGCTTGCTGTGGGCACTGGGAACTGAACAGGAGTCCTCTGAAGAGCAGCAAGTGCTCTTGACTTCGGAGCAATCTCTCCAGTCTTTTTTTTAATGAAATAATTTTTTTGAAGCTTTGGATATTTCACATCACGTACTCCAATCCTGCTCATTTCCTAGTCCTTCCATATCTGCCTTCTATCCTTGTAGCCTACCCCCAAAAGTTAATACAAAAAAAATCAAAACTAAAAAATTAAAAATTAGAAAAGAAAGAAAAGGAAGAAAAAAGAAACTGAACAAATCAAAAACCCATCTTGTCGATCCTTCTGGGCAACGACCTGCTCCTCTATCAGCCGCAGCCGCCTTTCTGTACCTGTACCAGTCTGCTCCTCCAGCTCTCCTGAATCTCCCTCACATATTTGTTCACTGCAGTGGCATTGGAAGTTGCGATGTGTCACACAGCACACCCTTTTGCCCCATCAGCCCAAACAGCTTTACTTGCAAGTGTTTTTTGCAATGAGTCGTTAGGCTTGTTCAAGGCCTCTGGCTTCCGCTGCAACACCAATTCCGTACTCCTAGAGACTTTCAGATATCCTGCTGTTGCTCTGAGTCATCAGTCTCGAACCACAAGGCAAACTAACTCTTTCTTCCTTACATTGCCTTTGTCATAGTCTATCACAGCAACAGAAAAGTAGCCAATGTTCCCCGCCAAGGGAGAGCTTTCTAATACCATTTTTACAAGTACAAATTATTTTCATACTGAACAGCTACGAAGCACAGTGTGGACCAAAGGACAACACTTAATGCCCAGAGGGGTACCCAAGGGAATCCACAGACCTGACTTCTTAAAGCTTAAAGTATAGACTCCCAGGGCAAATACAAATGCTATCATTTCCAAGAGAACTTCTAAAATTCCTTTCCTTGTTCTACATGCTCACAGTATTCTACCCCCAGTATGCTTTGGCCTGCATCGGTTTCTGATTTACTTTGTCAACCCCATGTATATCTAATCTCCCCTGTCTATCCAAGAGAAGATTAATTCCTCATCTATTCTTGAACCCCGAAGGCAAGCAAACAGAGAACGGTTTAACAACCTGGGACTCAACTTGTCTTGGGCTGTGCCCACACCATTCTCCAACAATGTGCCTAGGAACCTATTAGCAACATGGGACCCTCACCTGTACCAGGTGCATGCACACCCCTCTCTGAACAATGGAATCAGTTCAAATTCCCCTCAATGATCACCAAACTTAAAGAGATTCTATTCAGCAGGAAGCTGAGAGCTCACAACCTTAACCTCAAGCCCAAAGCAGAGAAAACAAACTGGAGATGAGTGAGACTTTGAACTCTCAAAGCTCATCCTCAGTGAGGTGCTAACCCCAGAAAGGCTGAGCCACCTAAACCCCCCCAACAGCACCACCACCTGGGGACCAAGTGTTCAACCCAAGAACATGGGGACATTTCTCATTCAAACCATTGCAGAGGGGAATGTAAGGGAGATCAGATAAGAATCACCTGTGAGAATTTTGACTCCACGGTAGGGTAAGAAGATACCTGTGAATTCTAGCTCTCCCCACATATCCAACTGTTTTAGTCACAGGCATGGAGTCATTGTTAAAATAAGAGTTAGAGATTGTGATGTGTGCCTTGCTTGGTCCTCGTCTACAGTCGGGTCTCTAGCATTGATGACTGGCTCATACACTTCCTTCAAGGACTCTCTTGGGAAAGAAAGTGGTGACAGAGGATGACTGTATTCTTCACTGAAATGGAATTTGATTACCCTTATTTCTGTTTAGGTGGTAAGAAGAGCTCAACTAGAGAGGTTATAAAAGCTCCTCATTTTTTTTTTTAAGACACGGAGGGCTTGGCTGCATTAGCAAAGGTGACAGTGTTGTCATGGTGAAGGAATATTATCTAACACCAGTGTGCCCTGATCCAGGTTTCACAGACACAAGCAGCAGATAATTTGAATAGTGAAATAAACAAGGAGGAACAGCAGGAAGTACACATTCAGGATAGTCTACTATGTTACTGGCACTCTCATTTTAGAAGGTTTCAAAATCACTTTATCATGCATGAAGAGGACTGAGAGCTCCTATGACGTGATGAATGATTTGAGGATTGTGATGTTTTAGACTGGGATCAAACTGCTGCATTTTATAAGAGTTGGTGGTAGTGGTGAGTGTGTGCATCAGGCTTTGTAATAAAACAAAATGGTTAGATCTCTCATAGTAATTAGGAACAATTTTAGTTCATAGCATTTTTGCGTAGTCAAAGTTAACCCAGTTAACATTTGAAATATCTGTATTCTATTCATACTACAGCTAAAATTTGAATGTAACTTTAAGATACATATAAAACCCTTATACATTTAGTGACTCTCATATGGCACATTTTTGATAAATTTTAAATAGCATTTTCATATTTCCTAATATGCCTCAATTCTCACCGTTGGTGAGTAGGCTTTATCTCCTTGTCTTGACAGTTAAGTTCTAGTTGCGCAGAACCACTTTTTGGTTCAATTTTAGCTTCTGATGTGACTAACAGAATGCTGGGCCCACATCTGATGGACATCTGTGACAAGAGAACACCAGAGAAACCAACCCGTGTCCCTGATAGGCAGTTCCAGGCAGCTTCTTGCTGTCAACAAAAGGCTCAGGCTCTGTTCGTATTGGAGAAAGAACTGTTATACTTAGGTTTTGTTTTAGCATGCTCAAAATCACAAGCCCCATTGTGCTGACCCTTGCTTTGTAACTGCCATTATAGTGCACACCCTTGTCTCTGTTGGAAGTCTCAGGAGCAGTGGCTGCCTTGGCGTTAGTGCTGCTCCATTCTTCTTCTTAGAGCCCAGCACTAAGGCCGTCTTCTAGCACACACAGCCAGTCAAAGTGGGAGGTCTGGACCAAGAGGTTCCAAGCCCCGCTTAAAATCAGAAACACTAGAGGAAACTCAGAAAGAAAATAGAAAACAAAACCAACAAAACTCAACACCAGAGATACTGGTTTGCAACAGCTAGGGTAGAGCCCATAGTTTGAAATTTTCTCTTGATGTTTGGAGGGTCACCAGAGTTAGGAAACTCAGGATAATCCCATGATCCCACTCTTTGTATCTTGATGACAGAAAAGTGTAATCAGAGTTGCTCTTTATTACCATCACACTAGGAATAAGAGCAAAGATATTTTGAATATTTCACTTGGCTTAATTGTTATTGTGATTTATTTTTATATTGGTTATCCTGAATTAAACAATCTGATTTGTTTCTGTGGTTGAATTTTCAGTCTTTTTTGACTTTCTTCTAACAAGTGATTTGGGGCTTCACAGTCTAGAACACTCAAATAAATGTGACAAGTATAGCTGAAGAAAGTAAGCCAGTAAAAAGAATGCATATATTTATGGACCATTCTCAACAACTAGAGCTTTTTTTTTTTTTTTAAAGGAAAAGATGTATTTATTTTTATTTTTTTGTGTGAGCCATCATGTGGGTTCTGGGAAGTCAACCTGGGTCCTGTGCAAGAGGTCTTAATGGCTGAGCCACATCTCCAGCCTCTGGACTGCCTTTTGTTTGTTTGTTTGTTTGTTTTCGAGACAGGGTTTCTCTGTGTAGCTTTGTGTCTGTCCTGGAACTCACTCTGTAGACCAGGCTGGTCTCGAACTCACAGAGATCCGCCTGCCTCTGCCTCCCGAGTGCTGGGATTAAAGGCGTGCACCACCACTGCCCGGAGCTTTTTTTGTTTTTAAGGAGGAAATGAGTTGAACTTCAGCATCTCTCTCTCTCTGCCTCCAAACTGTGGCTGTCATGTGCAGCAGCTTCATGCTCCTCACCCCACAGAGAGAGCCACTTTCTTATTTAAAAAAAATTTATTCATTTTTCTCTCATACAATCACACAATACATCCCACTGCAGTTTCCCCTCGCTCTACTCCTTCAAGGCTCTCCCCCGCCACCACCCACCTTCCCTCTCCTCCAGATCCACTCCTCCTGTTTCCCTTCAGAAAAGAGCAGGCCTCCCAGAGATATCAACCAAACATGGTATAACAAGTTACAACAAGACTAGGCACAGACCCTCATATCAAGGCTGGGAGCGGCAACCCATTAGGAGGTAGAGGGTCCCAAGAGCAGGCAAAAGAGTCACAGACATCCCCACTCCCACTGTTAGGAGTCCCACGAAAACCCCAAGCTGACAGTACATGCAGAGGACCTAGCACAGAGCCACGCAGGCTCCATGGTTGCTGATCAAGTCGCTGTGAGCCCCTGTGAGCCCTGCTCAGGTGATTCTGTGGGCCGAGTTCTCGTGGTGTCCTCAATCCCTCTGTAGAGCCACTGTTTCGATCACACTTTCTCTAGCATTGTGGACTGTGTCCTCACATTGATCCACAATAAGCCCCTCCATCTTTGTTGATTTGTTAGTGTTTTGACACAGCAATAACAAAAGTAACTAATAGACTTTCCTCTCTCTTCTTCTTTTCCCTCCCTTCCTCCCTCCTTCCCTCCTCCCATCCTCTCTCCCTCCGTCCCTCCCTCCTTGAGACAGTAAAACACTAAGAAGAGTGTGCTTCTGAGTCTATTCGCTTCCGTTGTCTAATTCATTTTCTAAAAAGGTAAATCTGTGTGAGTACTAGTGTGTCTTCCCTCACTGGATGAAATAGATACATTAAGCAAATCATCTAATACTCCAAATAACATTGACAATGAGTGAGCTAGAAGACAGTCCTCATTTTTTATCTAATAATATTCGGCATGTATTCATTACAATAATGGCTGTTTTAAGTGTGAGATTCATAGGATTTCCGTTGCATAGTCCAAATTAAAAAGTTCTTCCTTTTTCATCCATTGTGTTTAGTTAATTTATAACTAAACTGACCACCTTCTCTGGTCTTGGCCTTGGGAACTGATGGCTGAGAAACTGAGAGAAACTGATACTCATAGAAGTGTTTTTCTTTTCTTTTGTGGTTATCCCAATTTTGAGGTGGTTTCAGAGGGATTGTAGGTGTAAATTGGCCTAGTTTCATAGTCAATTATCATTTAAGATCATTTGGAATTGTTTAACAGATAGACCGTAAGTAATTTTCACATATAAAAATAGGACATAATAATTAGCTTCTGTTTCCCATGTGTTTAATATTTCAAGATCAAATCTGTAACTTGGAGCAGGTGGACATCTTGCTTTATTTGTGAGGTTTTCATGTGTATCGCTTCTTCCCACTTTCTAGTTAGGTGTTGGACTGATAGCTTAGTTCCTCATCAGACATCCTTGTTGCTTTTCACTATGGTCGGTTGGGTGTTGGTGTTAAGAGCACGAGACGAGGTCTCGTTCCCCACAAGTGCTTTCTCAGACTTTCAAGCATTTATTTGTTCGCTCCTACTCTGCTAAGATCCTAAAGATAATTAGCCATGGAATGGAATTGAGCTAAAGAAAGAGGAGCAGAGAGGGGAAATAAATGATGGCTGCAGTGGGAGGTGAACGTATCTAGGAGTGCCCCAGCTCGAGTGGGAAAGCACGCAGACCACCGCGCTTGCCGCTGCCCAACCAGACTTCCAGTTTTCTTAACTGGAAAGACAGTGTTAATGCTTCTCCGTGAGACTGTCAGGAAAAATGGGAACTAGTCACTAAAGGAGTTTTCAGCTAGAGGTGATTTTGCTGTCTGGAAAGACATTTGTTGGTATCTTTTTCCCCCGCTTCAATGTTAGGGGTTGAACCCAGGGCCTCATGCATGGTAGCAAACTCTCACTGAGCCACAGTCATAGCCCTCTAGACACATTTTTCATTGCTGTGCTTATTGTGGGTGGAGAGCTGTTAACTGGTATTGGGCACAGGTGCTAGTTAGCTGCTAAGCATCCTGCAGTGCATGGACCAGCTTCCACAAACATTACTTGAATACAGATGTCAGTCGTGTTGGATTTGAGAAATCAATCTTAGCACATTGTGGTCCGGAGTGAAGACTCAAAAAAATTAGTTTTTATCATCATCTTCATCATCATTTTTTTTCTTTGAAACAGGGTTTCTCTATGTAGCTTTGGTGAATGTCCTGGATCTCACTCTGTAGCCCAGGCTGACCTCGAACTCACAGAGATCCGCCTGGCTCTGCCTCCTGAGTGCTGGGATCAAAGGCGTGCGCCACCACCACTGCCCGGCTTCATTGTCATCTTTATCAGTAATTGCTGATATAAAACTCTTGTTCATTGCCAGTTTTGGATTTTCCTTTGAATTTGTTCCCCAACCCCTTCTCTTTTTTTTACCTTGTAGGTGAATTTATCTCGGTTCCTCAAAATGCGATTTTTGACCTTTCAACTATTTTTCTATTTTCCTCATGTATACTCACATCAGAGCGAGCTCTCCTGACCACCTATGTCTTTACTCTAACATTATCTTTTCTGTTGTTAAATCATGGTGCACTCTAGAGTCGGAGCGCTAGGGTTGAACCCATACAACACTGCCTTCTCGAAGTGTGCAGCTTAATTCATCTTTTAAGCTTCAGTTTTCTGGCATGACATGGAGATTACTAATGTATCTTCTCATAGAGTTCTAGTGAGCATTAAAAGAAATGAGCTACATGAACCTCTTGGCTTAGTGTTGACACCAAAAAGGTATGATTATATTGGTCTATACATACCAGTAATATATTTACTGAGCAGTATATATCATTTCATAAGTAAATAGGAGTTGCTGTGGGCTATTTTCCTTTTTAAAAATTGTTATGTAGTTGGGCTTTGGCTTAAATCCATGAAAGCTAAGCTGTTTTGATTAGTAATCAAGAACACAGAAGATTTTTCCTGCACGAACCCTGCCCTGCCCAGTTCTGTGGCCACAGCTGTGTGAGGCTCTTGAGCATTGGAAGTGTGGGCTGTCTGAATTGAAATGTGGTTAAATAGGACATACACATTTAACACCTTTGGTACAACAAAATTATAATAAAATGTCTCAGAAATTTTTAATATTGATTTTGTCTCGAGGTGAATGATTTTTGATATAGTGGGTTAAATAAAATATATTTTTGGAACTAATTTTTAACACATGCTGTTTTTATGGTTTTTAAATGTGGCTGCTAGAATATATAGTTTCATGTGTGGCTTGCTTTATATACCTGTCGTACTGCTCAAGGCTAACCTAAGCTAAGAGGCAAGCTCCTCAAATGAAGGCACATCTGTCCTAATCAGTATCGCTGAATGGTTTCTGGCACACTCTCAACATAGTAGGAATGGGAGGCTATCCCTTGAGCCCAATCTGTCTGGCTTGCTGGTGACTCTGTTAGTGACTTTAGTCCATTGCTGTGATGAAATATCCAACAAAAGTAACTTGAGGAAAGGTTTATTTTAGCTCATGGTTGGGAGTGCACTTGACCATGATGGAGAGGGCATGGGAGGCTGGAGCCAGCCTAGCTCCGAGGCAAGAGTGGGAAGAAGCAGAGAGAGGAATGCGAGTATTCCACTCACTATCTCCTCTTTCTTCACCCTGAGGCCCGAAGTCCATGAAATGATGGTTATCACACTCAAAGTGGGGCTGTCCTCCTCACACAAACCTAGAAACACCCTCATAGATACGCTCAGGACTGTCTCCCATGTGACTCCACAGCACACAGGGTTGACTTTCAAGATTAACTATTACAGAGACATTTTAAATTGATACAATGATAAAAAATGACATGCACATGACTTTGTACTCTTTGGAACTTGGACTTTTAAGGAGGAAATGTGGTTTCTCTGTAAAAGTGCAGTTCCCCTTGGAGACCTTATATCAATCAGGCAGGTAGCTGCCGTTGTCCTTACACTAAAATATTGAGCTTTTTGGTATGGTCACTCTTTGTTGCCTTTGTGATCTATCCCAATGACTCAATAGATTGGTGAAGTTCTCACATACTTGCAAAGTCTCCTTCCATTTGATTGATTGCATTAGGTGCAGTATGGTTTTGTTTGGGTGCTCCAATGCGTTCTAAAGACTGGTTAGAGCTAGTGTACGGCACAGATGAAAGAACCTCATGTGCTGCTGCTGCTGCTCCTCCTCCTCCTCCTTCTTCTTTTTCCCCTTCCCCTTCTCCTCCTTCTCCTTCTCCTTCTCCTTCTCCTTCTTCTTCTGGTTTTTCAAGATAGGGTTTCTCTGTGTAGTTTTGGTGCCTGTCCTGGATCTCACTCTGTAGACCAGGCTAGCCTCGAACTCACAGAGATCCACCTGACTCTGCCTCCCGAGTGCTGGGATTAAAGGTGTGCGCCACCACCACCCGGCTAATGTGCTTCTTTTTAATACAATATTTTCTTCCACTTTTTTTGAGATCCAATGTGTGAAGTGATTAATTCTATTTAAAAATAAAAGTCGATTGAGATTGTTTGCATAATGTTGCTCTGCAGGTGTTGATCTCTTAATTTGTACTTCAAAGTTTCCACATGGCACTTCAGAATTCAGTTGTCAAGTTTACAAATTGATAAGTGAGATGGTATCTATTGTAAATAAGACTAAGCTTGGAGACATATGACAGGCATCTCAAGATTGTGTAATTATAAAGCAAACTGAATAGGCCCTAAGGGTCTGTCTTGGAATGGACAATCTCTGTTATCTCATGCCTTTCATTGTAGACATTGTGCAGACATGTCTATGTGTTGATAAATGCACCAAAGAGATCTAAAAGTTCCTAGAACTTCATCTAATGATTTTCATTGATCCCGTTTGTATGCATTCTTTTCTGTACATATTTCTGTCACAAAACTGAGATATGTTAATAACTTGTAATATATATTGAATTCATACTGCATGAAGCCATTATACTAGACAATACAGATCCAGTGACTGTGCCAGTTACTAGATTGACATTGTCAATCAACATTGACCCAGCACTCTAGTGGGAGAAATTATGCAGTGGGAAGTTCTTGTAGAGTCCAAGATGTTAAGGAATTTGAGGTGAGAGAATGTCAGGGCCACTGTAACCATAGATGCATTTGTTCTTGGAAATGTGAGTCCA
>CABHPQ010162733.1:20982-46085 GCA_902168405.1 Peromyscus aztecus
CACACACACACACACACACACACACACACACACACACAATGTAGTAACATTTTAAAGATGCATGAAAGAGTTGTTTTCTAGTCTATGCTAGGAATATCTTAAAGTTTCACTCTTTTCCATTTATATGATTAATTATGGTCTAATTTACTACATTTATTGGAGATGTTTGAGTATGAATTTTAGAATGCTTTATTTTACTTTTAGGATTTTCACTTTTTACCCTCATAGTTATTATGGAAAGACAGATCTTATAGGTACTTTCGTGGAACAGAACTGTTGAAGATTTACATTCCATCTAACATGTGTTTAAGTTGGTGAAGTATGGTAACCCAGGTCATATGTACTCAAAATAACTCTAAATTCTTCTAGAAATAGAAGTCTTGTCTGGATTTAAGGAATCCTTAATTATAGCTTTGTGCTAAACTAAAGTCTAAGGTTTAAATTCTATAGTTTTCAGAATATCTGGCTCATGGATGGTGTCCTGGTTAGTGTAGGTTTGTTTGTTTGTTTTTTGCTAACTTGACACAAGCTAGGGTTATTTGAAAAAGATCAATTGAGAAAATGCCCCTACCAGATTGGCCTGTGGGAAAGCCTGTAGGACATTTTCCTGATTAATAATTGATGTGGGAGGACCCAGCCCACAGTGTGTGCTGCCACCCCTGGGCAGGTGGCCCTGGATGGTCTAAGACAGCAGGCTGAGCAAGCCACAGGGAGCAAGCCGGGAAGCAGGGCTTCTCTGTGGCCTCTGATCCTTTCCACATGTTGGTACCTTCCGTTCCTATGCTGACCTCTCTTAGAGGACTTAAGAGCTGGAAGGGTGAAAGAAACCACTTTTCTCCACTTGCTTTTGGTCACGGTGTTTTGGTCACAGCAATAGAAACCCTAAGACAGATGGGATGGAGCTTTGGATAGCAGCTGGCATTTTTGAGGTGTAGAAATGTTGATGGGAAGTCGAGGGGGTTTGTTCAAGGAAAAGAGGATGGACAGAAGTATACAAGGGAGAGACTGGAGGATCAGGGAGCCCGAGGGAGGGAACAGGGAGCAACAGCAGGAAAAGGGAGAGGAGGATTTCCTGGAGAAATCAGTTGATGTCAAGATCCTCAAATTGATCATTAGATTGGGCCAAGTCGTTTTTTAGGAAAGTGCTTTTAAATCAGAATTTTGTTTGGAGGTCTCTCCATGTGAATAAAATTGGGTCTGAGAAATTGTATTCCTCCCCTTGGCCCCACCAACGTGTGTTGCAAATAAACGGTTATTTCCTAGAGTTCTATTGAAGATGGCTTTGGTGGACTTCGGTGGGCTAGGCACATGAATCGGGGCTATAATGGAAGGATGCAGCAGAAGAAGTATTTCCCTTTTTTTCTTTCTTCTAGAGGAAGAGAAGAGTTAGACTTAAGTTACCTGTGTGTAATGGTGGCATTTGGTCGAAAGTGATGTTTGTGCATTCTGTGCCCTGTGTCTAAACCTCCAAACCTTTGTCTGGTCTCTACAAGCACCAGTCTGACAGGCTGTGGCCCTCCTACAGGAAAACCAGAAGAATTGCCCTCTCTGGACTGAAGCCAGTATCTCAGGGTAAACATAGAAGATGGAAGGAAGAGAACATTATTCTTTTTTTATGGTCCACATAAAGTTTCCCCATGTGAGCACTAATTTGGTAAGAACCACAAAACTCCCAGACTGTGCTTCTGGATTAAATAACTTTGAACCAACACAGGGTCCACGCCCTGTGGTTCTCTTTATGGGAAGCAACACTTTGAG
Organism: Peromyscus aztecus; assembly: GCA_902168405.1. Lineage (NCBI taxonomy): Eukaryota > Metazoa > Chordata > Mammalia > Rodentia > Cricetidae > Peromyscus > Peromyscus aztecus. The sequence goes on from CABHPQ010162733.1 coordinate 22,741, forward strand.
ACAGCACAACTCGGAACAAAAGCGAACCAGAAGCATGCAAAGGAATGGGCTAGTTTCTCCAAACAAATGGGGACCAATAACAAAGCCCAGTCCTAGGAAATGACGAATACACAGCCAGGAACCCAATATGAGTAGAATTCACCCACACACTCTTTTACCATATCACTGCAGATTTGACACTCTGTGAACAGCAAGGCACAAGGCACCTCTTTGGGTACCACATGCAGTTTAAGGCTTGAGCCCATGGCAACAGACAGTGCAGACCATATCTCTGGGGACCAAGAAATTTCTGGGTCAGCTGAAGAGAAACAAAGACTACCCAAAGGAAAACAAGCAGATGGTGTTTATCCAGGATGTGCTGCAGCAAGAGCTCTTACCATCATCTCCAGCGTTTGGCAGAGACTCGAGAGCAGGCAGAGCAGGGGGAAAGCTGTACGTGTAAGAAGGTTTCAGGTCCATGCTCTGATTGGTGGTCAGTGTCATGAAGAAGGAGGTGAGCTCACTAGAAGTGAGGCGTCTAACATGACTGGTCTGGGGGAGAATAGAATATTTATTTGGAAGCAGAAGCAATAATAAGGAAGTGGGCAGTCACTGACCAAATCCTGACTCCCCTGAGCAGTTACGGCAGAGGTTGTAGCCTGGCTTCCCAGGCTGGATGCTGTGGAGATAGTGGCCTAGAGATGTTGGTTTTAGTCCCTCAATAAATATCAGTGAAAGCCTACCTCATTGGGGGTTTTCAAATACCATGGATTAACCCACTAACAAATGCTATGTTTTGATTTTAGATTTTATCCACTAAAAACGTAAATGTTTATCCACTGTAAATGACTAGATCATTAATATTTTCAGCTGTACAGATCAAATAGGCTCATAGGTATATGCAAATAGATAGGAGTATCTGTGTACCAATAAAACTTTATTATTAACCCTGGAATTTGAGTTAAATCATTTTCATGTCATGAAATATTCTTTTTTTTCTTAACCATTAAAAATATTAAAATCGATGTGACTTCATCTTTGTCAGTTCACAAAATGGCACCCTACAGCCTACTGGTATCTGGCTGCAGAGGGCCCTGGGTATTTGGCAGTACTGTGTGGCCTCTGTCCTGTGACAATGGGCCAAGGTGGCCATGAGCCACTCTGAGCCCAATAAGTACCTCCGTTGCGATCTGCTAGAGAAGAACATTAACATTGTCCACACAGGGTTGAACCAGCCTCTGACTCTCATGAAGATCATGTATGGACACCTGGATGACCCAGACAACCAGAAGATTGAGCAAGGAAAGACATACCTGTGTCTATGGCCTGACCAGGTGGCCATGCAGGATACAACAGTCCAGATTGCTATGCTACAGTTCATTAGCAGTGGGCTGCCCCAGGTAGCCATGCCATCAGACATCCACTGTGATTATCTGATTGAGGCCCAGCTTGGGAGTGAGAAAGACCTGCACCAGGCCAAGGACATAAACTAAGAAGTGTATCATTTCCTGGCAATTGCAGGTACCAAGTATGGTGTGGACTCCTGGAGGCTGGATCTAGAATAATTCACCAGATCGCTCTAGAAAACTATGTATACCCTGGAGTTCTTCTGATTGGCACTGACTCCCACCCGCCCAGTGGTGGTGGCCTGGGAGGCATCTGTATTGGAGCAGAGGGATCCTGATACTGTGAATATCATGGCTGGGATCCCCTGGGAGCTGAAGTGTCCCAAGGTGATTGGTGTGAAGCTGATGGACTCCTTTTCTGGTTGGACCTCACCCCAAAGATGTGGTCCTGAAAGTGGCAGACATCCTCATGGTGAAAGGTGGCACAGGTACTATTGTGGAATACCATGGCCTGGTGTTGACTTCATCTCCTGTACTGGCATAGCAACATTCTGCACTCAGGGTGCAGAAATTGGGACCACCACATCAGTGTTCCCATACAACCTCAGGAAGTAGAAGCACCCGAGCAAGACAGACTAAACAGACAGACATTGCCAATCTAGCTGAAAAATTCAAAGATACTTAGTGTCTGACCCTGGCTGCCAGTACGAACAAGTGATTGAAATTAACCAGTGATCTGAAGCCATGTATCGATGAGCCCTTTACCCCTGACTTAGCTTACCCGGTGACAGAAGTGGGCATTGTGGCAGAGAAGGAAGGCTGGCCTCTGTGACTTCGGAGTGGGTTTGATTGGCAGCTGCACCAATTTAGGCTCTGGGGACTTGAGATGGTCAGCAGCTGTGGCCAGCAGGCACTGGCCCACGGACTCAAGTGGAAGTTCCAGTTCACCATCACACCAGGCTTTGAACAGATCCATACCACCATTGAAAAGATGGCTAGTCACAGATTATGAGGATGGGGGTGGTATTGTTTTGGCCAAGGCCTGTGGCCCTTACGTCTACCAGTGGGACAAAAAAGACATTAATAAGGGGGAGAAGAATACAGCCGTCACCTCCTACAATAGGAACTTCACAGGCTTCAATGATGTGAATTCCAAGACCCATGTCTTTGTCACATCCCCAGAGATTGTCACAGTCCTGGCAATTGTGGGAACTCTTAAGTCCAACCTAGAAACCAACTTCTTGACAGACAAGGATAGCAAGAAGTTTAAGCTGGAGGCTCCAGGTGCAGATGAGCTTCCTAGATGGGACTTTGACTCAGGGCAGGACATCTACCAGCAAACCCCCTGACCCCCTGCCCGAGGACAGCAGTGGGTAGTGGGTGAGCATGAGGAGGAAGAAATAGGTCCTAAGAGGCACTTTATGAGTGCAGGAGTCCCAGCGGTCTTCCTCCAGAGTCTCTGGCTGCATCATTAGTCTCATTAGGATCATTAAAGCCCAGCCCCGTAAGAGCCCAGACTGCAGAGGCTGACCAGTGAGGAAGCTGCAGCCAGTGCCCACCTCCCTGTACTAATTCTGGCTACAAAGCCAACATCATAAAGCTCATTATGAAAATTTGGGGAAAACTGGAAAAGCTTAGAGAGGAGAGCAGATGCATGTCTTGCCATGCATGCATGGCTCATCTCTCTTAGCAGTTGGGTGCCTGCATTCCCTGTCTTTCTTTCACCAGGATTTTATGTACATGTTGCCCATATTTTTTTAACACTTTTACGGAGTTATAATTTACATGTAATACAACTCAGCTATTCAAATCGTGCAGCTTAATGGGTTTTGCTGTACACCATTCATTTTTATAAATTTGTTATTTAAAAATCTTAACTGTGCTATTTAACAGTGTTATTCATATAATTATAATGATATAATTATAATTGTACAAGATTTGCCACCAGTTTTCTGTTTTTAATCACTCCATGGAAAATTTATAGTCTGTTAGTAATAAGTCCCTATTCTTTTCTCCCCCTTCAGGCCCTGGTAACTGCAAATCTACCATTTTTTTTTTTTTTTTTTACTATGGGGTTGACCGTCCCAGGTATTTCCTGTGAGTAGAATCGTGCAGTCCTTTTTTGCTTTCTGCAGTCTATTTGCTTAGCCTGAGACGTGCACACTGTTTTCTAGTCATTGTCTTCGTTTACTGTTCTGAGGCTGTTTCTGGGTAGACAGAGGCCAGGAAGTGGAGGTGGGCTGTGGGGCGTTTTCCCACCAACCCCACAGCTCCCCAGAGTTTTCTTGAGTGTGAGCAGCAGGAAATATTAGATAGAAGGATTTATTGCGGAGAATCTTGCGGAGATAAACAGATAGAAAATAAAGGATAGCCTCGAGAGGGCCTGGAACCTTTTCCAACCTGGGCTGACTGTCTCGGCCCCAGGGTTTTTATAGAGACGCCAAGGGGTGGAGCAAATGACCTCCTCCCCCAGCACAGCCAAGTGCAGACCATCTCAGACACCTGCACTCAGGCCCGTGGTCCTAATCATCCTCTATGTGGATCTGCTGGGTAAAGCCACGAGGAACCCGAGAACAGCCCCCCACAGTGGGCCAACTTTCATCAGTCATACTAAAGCATTTAGATTTTTTTGTGTAGGCAGCAAGAATAGTAAACTTTTTCCCCTCCCTCCTTCCCTCCCTCCCTCCCTCCCTTCTCCTCTTCCTCCCTCTGTCCTCCCCTCTTCCTCTCTCCTTCTCTCTGTCCTCCCCCTTCCCCCCTCCCCCTCTCTCTCTTCCTCCTTCTCTCTGTCCTCCCCCTTTCCCTCCTTCCCCCTCTTTCCCTTTCTCCCTGTCTTCCCCCTCCTCTCCCTCCCTCTTTCTCTCTGTCCTCCCCTCTCCCTCCCTCCTCTCTGTCCTCCTCTCTTTCCCTCCCTCCCTCCCCTTCTCTGCCTCCTCCCTCTTTTCCACTTCTCAAACCCTTGCTTTCCTCTTTCTTCCCTCCTTCAGTTTTATCTTTTCTTTCCCCATTTCCTTCTCCTCCTCTTTCTTCTCCAGGAGGAGCTGTAGTGTTCAGTGTGGCTGTTGACTCGTGGGGAACTTTCCCAAGTCTGTAATGGTGGGAAGACATCTTCTTCTCCATACAGGTGGATGTGTGATATCCATGGAGTCTTGGGGAGAGTTGCTGAGTGTGAGTCATGATTTGCAGCCCATCGTGGGAGTAATTCTTAGGACAACAAGAAAAGAATGCTCTTATTGCAGGGACCTAATTGTTCCTGGTTGAACTTTGGCTTCCATGGCCCTCATATGTTATTTGTGAAGCATCTTTTTATGGAAAGCTCACAAAATTCGCCCTATGAACATAACCTCCATTTTGATAGAGATGGGCACATTATCTGCTACATAGGCTGGCTTGGCTGCTACTGTCTGCTCTCAGTGATGGCTCTCTTCTTTTTGTTTTAAGCATAAAATATTTAAAAGTACAATTATTGTGTATGTGTGTGAATATATTGGGAGTTGGTTATCTACTTCCACCATGGAAGTCCCAGAATGAAACTCAGGTCATCAGCCTCGATGGCAAATGCCTTTGCCTACTCAGCCATTTTGCAAGCGCTACTTTTTAGAAGTTCCTTTTGTTTACACCTACGTTTTGTTTATATGTACAGTTGTGTGTACATACCATCCTGCACTTGTATAGGTTAGAGAACAACGTGTGGGAGTCTTGGCGGCCTGACATCTGGCCAGCTCCACCTTGTACTTCCTAATGTCCTTCTCTATCCCATGGTCTGATGTCCTCAACTGCCAACCAGACTTACTATGTTTGTTTTTATTTTTTTTGGTTATTGTCATTTTCTTAGCTCTCTTAACTGAGTTCTTGAAGCCAAATGTTGAGCCTTGACCATCTCCATTTGGATTCAGTTTGTCTCTGTTGGCGACCTTCCCTTTTGAAGCTTTCTCCTATTTTTCTTACGGGTTCAGATAACATACCTGTATTCAGTTTTGTGTCCTAGATGTTGATGATTCTAAGCTGCTGTTTTGCATGTGAGTGATTTTTGTCTTGTTGGAACTCTTTCAAGCAGGCGTCATCTTTTCTTTCACGTGTTTCAGGTCAGAGTTGGTACCTTTGTCTGCCTGGACTTCCCCACCCCACCTGTGAGCCTTCAGATCACCCAGTGAACCTTCTTCTTTATCTTCTTTTCTGGTCTGTCCTGGGGCAGCAGCTGCCCCCACAGTCTTTTAAAGCCCACAGTTTGCCTACAGAATCCCCCGCATGCTCCATAGCCCGGTTGAAGAGACTTTTCCCGGTCAGCTCCTTGTTCTCTCTAGTTCTACTCTAGTTCCCTCCTGGCTCAGCTGTCTCCCGCCCACCTTCCTACCTCAGCTCAGGAGGATCTTCCTATTCTCATGCTGCCGTTTGCCCGCTTCCCTCTCTCTTGCCCGCCTCATTCCTCAGCGCTCAGCTCTTCCATTGCCTCTTCAGTGACCTGCGTTCTCTTTCTCCTTCCTCCTCGGTGCTTTCAAACCGCTTTTATTTCAGCCTTGGAGAACAGAGTTTCCCATTTTATCACTGTGACTCTGTCTTCCTTTTCCATTAAACAGTATGCTCCTTGAGAGATGAACCAACCTTACTCTTTATTTATAAGACCTCCACATCTGTTCCAGAGCTTAGAGATGGCAGGGGTCATTAAAAAGACTTTTGTCACCATGAGGGTAGGGTTCAAATCTAGACTTACTACTTACCAGCTGTTTGGGTTTGAAGAGGCCATTTTCTTCTGTACTTCTTGGTTCCTGATCTGTGAGATGGAAGTAAGAATATGTGCCTTGCCTATTGATAACAGGTATTTAGAACATTGAACAGTTAATAGAGTTTCTTATGCAGAGCAGTGGTGTACAGTGTTTATGATCAGGTGGTTCTGGTGTCTGATTATTTTCCCTGAAATCCTAGTTTCCTAAGTATTTTTCTTAATTTTGCTTTTTTCCCCTGGTCCCTTTTTCTGAACTGTATATTCTTGGCATAGTAGGAAGGTTTGATGTAGGAGGGTGACAAGAAGTAGAAAAAGGAGAAAGGAACTTGAGAAACTGCCTTCATTGGGCAGCAGAGCTCTAATTTTAACTCAGCAGTTGTTCTGTGATAGACTCTCCAGTCTGGCTCTATACTCCAGTCATGGTGATGATATGGTGGAGTTTTTAGCAAATAAACCAGATTTTGCACATGTGCACACTTTGGCAAATTCATGCACCTGTGTTGAAGTAAATTTCTACCAAATAAGTTATCCACTTGTCAAAATGTCACTTTAGACCATTAATTGTTTCCAGTCATTTTGTTGTTCAGCTTTTCTGCTAAGCTCTCCATTCTGAACCAAATGTTCTTCAGCTCACCTTACCGGTAACAGATGAGCATTAATAACAAGAGTGTGAATAACGGCTTAGGGTGCAGAGTGCCTGTGAGCAGTCCCACAGGATATCATTTCATTTTACTTTCATAATAAACACAGGGAGCAAGCGCCATTCTTCCATAGTAGTCAAGGAGAGCAAGGCTTGGAGAGGGTGGAGACTTGGCCACATCCTTTTATTGAGAAAGTTGGCAGGTGAAACAGTCTGACCTGAAGCCTCACAGACTAGGCTGCTAGGATAAAGTGTGTCTTTGGATGTAGTTGTCCTTTGAAAACCAAGCTACAGCTGACCAGCTTGGTAATAGTTATGTGATTGTTGTGGTATGTAACTCCACTGAACATGCAAGCTAGATTAAAATAATGCTTTTGTTCTATTCAGTCCCTCATGTCAAGAAAGTGACATTGTAGGCAATTGCAGTATAATTGTGTGACAGTGCCTCTCTTGCCTCATGGTGATAATTATTTAGACGTTTAAAGAATCTTTACACAAAGTACAACACCGGGCCAGAGCCCAGTTACTCCACTGTGTTCAGTATTAGACTGTGTCGGAGTACAGAGAAGGATGAGAGACAGTAGTGGGTGAATCGCTTTAGAGCTACTGTTTCCGTCAAACGAGAACCCACGACAGTCAGGTTTATTCTCGGATTCTAGAGAAGGACTTGAGGATCAGTGGGGCTCAAGTTCACTCCATTGTCACTAAATGCTAGGCACCAAACCTCACACCCAGGATGCCAACTTGGGGAGAACAGTATCTATTCTGACGTCGTGATCGACTGCCCCCTTTCTGTGTAGTCTACAGTAGAAGGCGCCTTTATCCATTTATTTGAGAAAATTGGGGCAGAAGTGCTAGGGGAGAGGCAGCTTGTAAATGGTGTAGTTCTGTTTGGCAGGTTGGTATCTCTGTATAGAATCAGCTATACATGCAAAGGGTCATAAATGGATGGAGCTCTGGGAAGTGATTTCCTTGATGCTTGCAGTATTTATTCAGATTTTTAAAATATTACCTTGTGTTATGATGCGGTGATTGTTCATTCCACAGAATATAATGTCTCATCAGAGTTTAATGTGATGATAATGAAATTAGACCTTCAGAAGTGACTGTGGTCTTTACATGGCTGAAATAGTTTTTCTGCCTGTGTAAAGCAATGGCTGACTGCTCAGTGTATACGCAGGTCCACCTGTGAGACCTGCATTTGCAGGCCAGAGGCTGCAATGGCTCCATCAGTATCTTCTGTGGACACACATGAGTAGCAAGGGATCCAGAACACCATTCCAGATGTTAATACTGAAGACTGTGGAGTGAAGTTTTGGGGTGTCTAGAAAGCAGAGTCTAGCTCCTAACAGACCCCCAAAAGGTTGCTGCTGCTGTGGATGCACATAAAGCTATATCCAGGAGAGCATTTCTGGATCTTCAGAGTCCTCTGATTTTCATACAGAAACATGGACACTAACTTTAAAGTGCCGAGTTATGGAAGGTAGCGGTGAGAGGTTGCAGCAGTGAATGCCAGGCCTATAGAAGGTACATTTACTTTTTGATAATTCACCCAAGAGTTTGCTGACCTCTTATTTAAATATCAGCATGGGTTTGAGCTCTACTGTTTATTATCTGTGTTATCCAGCAAGCTACTTTTCATTTCTGAGGTTCAGTTTTCTCATTCTTAAAGTAAAGGTAATGATATTTGCCTAGCGTAGAGAAATTAAGTCAAGCCAGGCATGGTGGTACAGACCTATAATTCCAGTAATTTGGGAGGCTGAGGCAGGAGAATCACAAGGCCCATTTAGGCTACAAAGTGAGTTTAGGATAGCCTGGAGACTCAGTGAGACCTTATCTTAAAGTGTAAAAAGTGAGGAGAGGGCTGGGATATAGTACTTGCAATGTGTGAGCCTTACACTTGATTCCTAGCATTACAAAAGCAAACAAACCTAAACCAGATCAATGACATAAAATGTGGAGTGTCATCCTAGGAACATCGGAAGAGCTCAATGAACAGCCATCCCCATGCCCACTGTTTAAAGAATAATATGGCACCAAGGAGGAAACGGAGCTTGGTTTTTCTCTCTATAAAATAACTGAGGTCTGGTCTCAGGGGTCAGGTGTGAGTCAGTGGATGAAGGATATAGGCAGATGCTAACCACACACATATCAGTTCAAACTCTAAACCAAGCCTAGCCAAGGACTCAGTCTAGCCAGGTCAGCTCACTGTGAAAGCAGGCTAGTGCTCAGATGGACTTTACTGTAGGCCATTTATGTCATGCCCAGGTCCACACCTGTATTGCTGTTTTGGATGTCTTCATGTTAGCCTAGAAAATTATATTGGAGAAATTAGATCTCATGTTTCCAAAACAATGTTGAGTGAATTCTCGATGTGGCTGATAGTGATTTGGGGCTTCCCTCCTGCTTTGATTCTCTAAGGCCCTCATTAGAAGTAATTCAGGGCAGCTATTGTATTTCACAACCAGTTTTGATTTGATGAGTTGAGGGGCACGAACCAGCAGGAGCTAATGGCCTCGGTTGGACTGTGCAGCTGTCTGATTCACTGGGCTTCTGTGGATAGCCTTCCTAATTGGGAACAATCAAGGTGCTCCTGAGGAGTTTCTGAGACCATGTGGTTCTGTCCAGTCTGATTAATCCACTCCCGGTGGTAAGTTCTGTCTGGAGCAGACAGAACAATTCAGTCTTCTCACAAGTAGGGGTGGGGCCCAAAGGCTTTAAGTTATTTTGGGATTCAGTGGATTTGTTTTTGTTTGTATGTGAGGAAAGAGGAGCCAGACTCTATCCTGAGACTGGGTGATGGAGGAGTCGAAATACACAACTTGACATTTTCCTACTTGGCACAGAATTCGTTGGAATGCTAGACCATTTGACACATTATTTAGAGAATAGATTTAAAATTTTGTACATAGAAAATGAAATGATAGGTCCATTTCCTTCCTAGAACTATAACATGCCCTCATCTTAATATGCTCACAACTCCTACTTTCGCTAATAAATGGTCAAAGGTTTCTTTGTTCAGCAGATGCATCGGACTGTCTTTAGAGCAGCGCTCTTTTCCCTCACAGTGCTGTGTGATTTTAAAAGAAGAATCACTTTTGTTTGCCATCCCTTTGCATGTCCTTGTCTTTTGTACATTTCAGGATGAACAGTTAAGGTAAGAAAATAAACACCCTCCAGCCCTTGGCATTTGATGTTGCATCTCTCTCTGTTTTTCATTTGTTCCGTTCTTGCTTATTGTTTCTTTTACACGATTCTTCTAAACCAGAGATCTGTTTCATAACGCGGAGATTCAAGCACTAAGAACTGCTGGAGAGGGCTGTGGTAAGCAGCTCTCACTTTGGAGAGAGGATATGAAACTGTTGAACAAACAGCTCTTTTTGTTGAAGGGATGGTTAGGGTGTTACTCTGCAGCTAAGCCTGGACTTGAACTTGCAGAACTCCTGCCTCAGCCTCTCAAGTTCTGAAGTTACGGGTGGGATCCACTAGGCCCAGCTTGGATAGATAGCTCCTATAGAAGGAAATCCTACTCTGTATTTGTCATGAGTTTTAATACACCGAGTATCTCTCAGATGTTCCCAATGCTTGAATTTAGGTGCTGGTTGAGAAAATGACAAGGCTGCTATGAGATCCCTCTCTGGTAGCTGATCTTGGAGGGCTAGGCCTGATTCAGGTGGAATGCGTGGAGAATTTACAGTGCTCTGCGACACTGCAGCTCAACACTGTTGACAGTTTGTTTTGGGAGGATATGCTCTGAGCATTGAGAGAAGTACAGTCGCATCCTTGGTCTATCCTCATTAAATGATAGTTGCATACCATCCCCAGCTGTGACAAACAAAAATGTCTTTAGATTTTGTCACATGAACTCCAAGTGGGCAGAACTGCCCCTGATTGAGAACTGCTGATGTACTCTATATATGAGGAGAATGTGGCAGGGATTACTGGTGCCCAGGGAAGGAGCCATGTGGGTGAGTCAGAAGACTTTGCAGATAGTTACTAATCCTTATTGCCTATGGGGAGAAGACAGGGTTCCATGTGTGTGCACTGTTTATGCACACATCGGCAGATAGTAGCTTGCGAAAAGGCTACAGATTTGTTTGAAAGTGTTCTTGAATTCAAAGACATTTTGTGGGGTTGCAGAGATGGCTCAGTGGTTAAGAACACTTACTGCTCTTGCAGAGGACCAAGTTTGGTTCTCCGCACCCACACGGCAATTCACAGTCATCTGTAACTCCAGGTTCAGGGCATCTGTTTCCTCTTCTGGCCTCTGCAGGCTTGTGCGTGATTGTGGTACATCAAGCAAGCAAGCAAGCAAACGCACGCATGCACGCACGCAGGCACGCAGGCACGCAGGCACGCAGGCACGCCCGCCTCAAATATTAAAGTAGTTTTTGGCTAGTTGGTATTTTCTCATTTAGAAGATTCTAAAAATGTGAAGGGTGATGAGGTCATAAGTGCCTGATCAAGTTTTAAGTACTGAGGCTACCTGGTACCTGCCATTTATTTCTTACCCAACTTTGGGAACTATTTAGCTTCATTTTGTCTTGGTTTTATCATCTTCAGAATAGAAATAGATTTTTTCATTTAAGCTAGTATTATTGTAAGAATTAAATGTGAAATTGCATTATTGCCATTATAGTGAGTACTATATAGTAAATATTTAATAAATGGCAGCCTTTATTATTTCTATTAGAAGTACACATTTTTTGTCCTTAAATTCCAGAACAATTAATTTCAATAAATTTTAAGTGCTACAATACTGTATTGGAGGGGGATGGAGAGACTCTCTGGGAAAGTTTAAGGAGAGGATGAGTTAAGATAATGTAGGGTCATAAGGTAGACCAAGAGGGATGCATGGATTGTAAATCTGTATTTAATTAGGCTATAGGGCCATAGCCAGCAAAGAAATGGGTCCAGTGGATTCTAACTCTTGGAAATTCAATGAACATGATAATAGTGGACCTTCCTATTCCCCCCAATGATCCCTATTTTCTAGATTTGTGGCTTTTTTGGGTGAGAGCAGAATCTGTGACTTGCTTGTAACCTGTAGAATACAGCAAAAATAATGGTATGTCTGTTGGTTACATAGGATTGGAATGCCCAGTTGGCAAGGAGACTATTTCTTGCTTTGAAGACAAAAGCTGATGTGTTTTTAGATGCCCAAGGAGACAGCTGCCTGATCAGGAACTTAAAAGCACCAGTCATAAGCAGGCAGGAAACTGAGGCTGTCAGTCTGCAGTATTAGTGAACTAGGTGCCACTAATGACCATCTGAGCTAGGAAATGAAGCCTCCCCCGGTCTGGTGAGGCCAGTTCAGTCAACTTGGACTCTTAAGCATATAAACAATGAGACATTAAGCATGTATTTAAAAATGTTACATTTTATTTATTTATTTAATGTGTCTGGGTATTTCACCTTCATGTATGTCTGTGTACCACATGTGTGCCCAAGGAGGCTAGAATAGGGCATTAGATTCCCCCAGAAATGGAGTTACAGCTGGTTGTGAGCTACCATGTGGGTGCTGGAAATTGAACCCAAGTCTTTTGGAAGAGTAGCCAAGTGCTCTTAATCACTGAGCCATCTCAGTGTCTATACATTGTTTTAGGCTGCTAAATTTGTGGCAACACCCTTAAATAGCAATAAATAATACATGGTCATGGAACACAGATCACTTGGGACTTTCAGTAGACAAAAATACTTATAATTCACCAGGTCTATCTGAACATGGCCTTTTCCCCTTCATCTTGTCCTGTGTCCAGTTCTTTGGGAACATTTCTAACATACCAGTCACAACCAACCATATCTTTGAGACTATCTTGATTTCTTTTTTCCTCTTCATAACTCTTTTCCAAATTGGTTTTCAATTCCAACTGATCTCTGTCGACTTGGTTCTGTCCTTTTTATTCTTCCTATACCTGCTTCAGTGTAGGCTTTAATATTCTAGCCTGGATAATTTCAGTGGTCTCTATACCTGTCCCTCTCCTCTAGTCAAACCCTCCCTGCTCCGTTATCCACATTGCACCACTATTTATTATTATTATTATTTTGTTTTTTGAGACAGAGTTTCTCTTTGTAGCTCTGGCTGTCCTGGAACTCCCTCTGTAGACCAGGCTGTCTTTGAACTCACAGAGACCCACCTGCCTCTGCCTTCCAAGTTCGGGAACTAATGCACCACTACCGCCTGGCCACATTTTTATTTTTAAATGTGAACTGGACTTGGAATCCCCCTCATAATAAACCTTGAATGGCTTCCCTTCAGGACAAAAATACAAAGATTCCATTCTGGCATGCCCTGCCTCCACCTCTCCCTCTAGTCATCTTCCTTTTCAGGAATCATAGGTCCCCTCAAGAAGCCTCCCTCAGCCCGGCTCCCAGCTGAGCACTCAGAGTTCCTGAGACTTATTTCATTATGAGTAGTGTTGATTGGCTTAGTGCTTATCTGTAATCTTCCAGTGGCTTGTGACCTTCTCCAGATGGATATCATGTCTGGTTCCCCACGGTATCTCTGGCTTCTACTGACAGCTATAGTAGAGGTTTGGTAAACATTCATTGCATGCATGCATGCATGAATGCATGTGTGGATGAATGGATACACATGCCAGGGCTACATCCATCTGAGCACTTGTTCTCCAGGCAACCTGCTCTCTCCTCTAACACACCTCCCCAGAATAGCTCTCCTGCCTTCCTGGGTGTGAGCTTCCTTCCTGTTCACACCTGCCACCTCAAGTGTGAGTCTGTAGAATCTGGAGGAGATCATGTGTTACATGGCCTTATTTTCTCGGATGTTTCCTTCCAATGGTTCCCCTCTTGCGTCACTGTTACGGGTTAACTTTTCAGGACGGTAGTCTCTAAGTGTAATTTTCTTAGAGCTTTTCCTCTAGCTGACCTTTAAAATAATTTTTTGTTTTAGATTTACTCAGTGCATGCCTGACGCCCATGCCCTTAGAGGTCAGAAGAGTACACTGGATCCCCTGGAACTAAAGTTAGGGGATGGTTGTGAACCTTTATGTGGCTCCTGGGAGCAGAACCTGAATCCTCTGCAAGATCATTGAGTGCCCTTGGCTGCTGAGCCATCTCTCCAGCCTGTTCTATGCTACACTTACTGTAAGCGAAGAGAAACGGCAGTATGCATTGTTTTGTATCCTCTGGAGTTCTGGTTTTTTTTTTTTTTTCTCCTGTGTTCTGGTAATTGTTTTGACAAGGGCAGTGATTTGGTCTGTCAAAATAACCCCTGGTTTTGTCTAACACCAGGAAATATTTTCTTGTTATTGTTTTGAATGAATGCTTGAAAGAACTTCCTCCACGTGTTGAATAGGCCATGTTGGTCTGCTGATGCTACTATGACAAAGTACTGTGTGTGGACTTAGTGGTTGGAGCACAGGCTTAGTTTATCACAGCTCTGGAGTCTAGAGAGACTGGACCAGAGTGCTGGCAGATTCAGTGTCTCATGGGGACCTTCTCTCCTCGTTAGTGTTTTGCTAGCTCGACACAAACTAGATCATCTGGACAGAGGGAACTTCAAGTGAAAAAAAAAATGCCTCCATCAGATTGGCCTGTAAACATACTATGGCCAGTGCCGCTCCTGAGCAGGTGGTCTGGGTTGTATAAGCAAGCGAGCTGAGTGAGTCAGGAGGAGGCGGCCAGTAAGATGCCTTCCCCCATGTCACTGTTTCACTTCTTGACTCCAGGTTCCTGTCTTGAGTTCCTGCCTTGGCTTCCTTTAGTCACGGACTGTGGTCAGGATGTGAAAGCCAGAGAAACCGTTCCCTCCCCAGGTTGGTTTGGGTCAGAGTGTTTGTCACAGCAATAGAGAGTAAATTCGGACGTCTTCCCGCGTCGCAGAGGACTACTTTCTTACTGTGTCCAGAGTTAAGTGGAAGGGGAGAAGCAGCACACACTGGCTCTTTAGTTAACATCTGGCCGTTCTCCAGCCAGTGTCTCTTCCGCATGCAGGACATTAATCTTGTCATGGCAGCTCCACAGTTGTCCATCCAACCCTAATTAACTCCAAGGACACCACCTCCATCTGCCATCACCCTGGGAGTTAGGGCTTCAGCACAGGACTGATGAGGGATCACAGAAGTCAGTTCCTGACATGGGGATGGCAGTGGCCACAGTCGGTGCTTGGTGGAAAGAAAAAGCATCCATGCAATTCCACAGAGAGCCGGGACCACCAGCTGAGATTTTGTGCTAATCATTGCCTTCACAGAGCGATGGTGGATTCAGAGTGCAGAGTGTCTTGATAAAGTGTCATTCACTTTCTCTCTCTCTCTCTCTTTCTCTTTTTTCTACTTTCTTTCCTTCCCAGGGCAGGTTTGGAGTTAAGTCATCCTGGAATACAGCTCTGATTGTGTCCCTTCGGGCTTGAATTTTCTAAGCTTTTGTAGCCTTACCTGAAAAACCAATTAACACTCATCTATCTCACAGGGTTGCTGAGAAGGTCAATAAGACAAAAACAGGAAAGCTTTGTAGTGGAGCTGCTTGTCCACACCCACCACGACCACCAGCTCTTCCTCTAGAATCGTGAGACTCACTGTATGGGTGCAGCTGTGGTCTCTTCCCACTGGTTCCTTCCTTCACTGTGCAGCCTGTTTCTGGCCCTCCTGTTTTACTCGATTCCTGTATTTTCTGGCTTTTCAAGAATTAGCACCACCACAGAACATTCTGGAAAAGGAGCTCAACCGTGATGTGGCTGTGTCTCTCAGCAGGCAGCCCTCAGTTACTGGGGCTGTTGGACATGAAACATGTTTGTTCCGATGCTAATAAAGTGTAGCTGGGAGATGCAGCCAAGCTTTAAAAAGGCCCGGTTTTTTTAGTTCATATCTGGTAATTATAGGGCCGATATATCCTGCTCTAGCAGCCTGGGTAATTGCACAAGGGGGGTAGGATAGGGCAGGGCAGGTGGGTGTGTGCTCAAATGATCTACTCACTCAGATGATGCCTCCCCTGTTTCTGAACCTTAGGTGTTGGTGAGATGAGCAGAGGGTAATTTGCTTCCACCCCAGGCCCTAATTTCATTGTCACCATTTTGGCGAGTGTGTCCCAGGCCTACTCTATTTATGCCAGTTACAACTCCAGAACAAACTGTTCTGTAAATATTGCTTTAAAAACTAATGCAGCACCGCCACTTTATTCAAAAATAAACTTTAAAAGCTTTGCCTTGGAGAGCTGTTTTCTTCAGTTATTTTTTTTTTTTAAAGTTGAACCTCTGAGAGTTTAAATCAAGTAATATCTCATGTTAGTCATTCTTTCCTCCATCCTCCTCCTTCCTGTTATTTGGATGGTAGCTTCAAAAGTGGTAGGAGCCTAGACTCAGGAAGGTCTTCAAGCAGGAGGACCTGGAGTTAAGGCCAGATTGGGCGACAGTGAAAGCCTGCCTCCAAGACAAATGATAAGCAAGGAAAAGCGCCCTACTTATTTTGTTTTCTTGTGAATGTTTTGAGCGCTGTAGGTTGTAGTTGTTTTCTTACTCTTTACTCTTTCACTCTTTGTTCTTTGCTCTTTTTTTGGGGCCCACCACCCAGCTCCCAAATAAATCACACACAGAGGCTTATTCTTAATTATAAATGTCTGGCCTTAGCTTGGCTTGTTTCTAGCCAGCTTTTCTTTTTTCTATTTTATTTTTATTTAAATATTTTTTCATTTTGCATACCAACCACAGTTCCCCCTTCTTCCCTTCCTCCTGCCCCCCCCCATCCCCCATCCATTCCTCAGAGAGGGTAAAGGCCTCCCATAGGGAGTCAATAAAGTCTTAGCCAGCTTTTCTTAGCTTAAATTATCCCATCTATCTTTTGCCTCTGGGCTTTTACCTTTTTCTAGTTCTATATATCTTCCTTCTTTCTTACTCCATTGCTGGTTATGTAGCTGAGTGGCTGACCCCTGATATCCTCCTCTCCTTTTCTTGCTCCTTGATCTCTCCTCCCAGATTTCCCCTTCTATTTATCCTCTCTGCCCACCAGCCCCACCTGTCCTTTCTCCCGCCTCACTATTGGCCGTCCAGCTCTTTATTAGACCATCAGGTGTTTTAGACAGGCACAGGAACACAGCTTCACAGAGTTAAACAAATGTAACACAAAAGAATGCAACACATCTTTGCATCATTAAAATAAATGTTCCGCAGCATAAACAAATGTAACACATCTTAAAATAATATTCCACAACAGTAGGTAGCCCTCCATTAAATCTTTGCTCAAAAAATGGACTGCCTTGAGTGCATTTTTGAGTTGCCATAGGGCATACATATGGGGCACACCCTAGCTCAGCAGCCTCCTGAGCCCATGCCCACTGTTTCTCTTTGACCCCATGGTGGAAATAGTTCAAGTAGTGCAATCGAAACACTAGAGACTGCAGTCCTAGAACCCCTGTGCCTGGCTGGGCTCTGTTTCCTTGAGGGGCATTTATTTCCATGAGTGACTAACTCTAGCCTGAGGGAAGGTGCCCGAGCTCTTCTGAGACTCACCCCCACCCCCACACACCCAAGGTGGCTATGCTCACCACGACACCATCAGCACTTGGTTCATTCTCAGTGGTGACTTCTGTGAAGAACAAATAGAGCCAAGGCACCCCCTCCCCTGACTTCCCCCCTTCCCCCCTTCCCCCACCCCCACGTCCAGAAACAGCCATGATATATGAGAGCAGTCTGTGGGATTACGTCAGGTTGAGAATTCTGCACTCCTCGTCTCTATAATCTTCCTTTTTTTCATAAATATCTTATTCTGAACCTGACGTTCTTGCCCCACCCCTGAGCCCACCAATGTTGTTTCTTCTTCACCACGCTTCGTATACTTTTACTTTCATGAAACAATCATTCTCCTGCCTCAGTTGTTCCCAGGGACAAAGAGAATGACTGTGGCACCTGTGTTTGACTTTCACAGACCCTGAAACATCTTTTAGTAGCATTTGGCAAAATGGTGGCCCTCCCAAGGCTGTCTGCATACCTGTGTCCATTGTAGCTTTATTTATAATGGCCAAGGTATAAAATCAACCTAAGTGTCTATCGTCAGAGGATTCGATAAAGTAATATATTATTTGTCATTTTAAGAGGATGTACTGCTGTCTTTTAGGAAAACATGAATGCATATATAGGTATTATGCTAAATAAAATTATCTAGGAATAGGAAGACAAGCATTGGATGGTACCAGTTATACACAGAACAAAAATAAAATAAAATAAATTGAACTTTTAAGAATAGAATGAGGGATAAGAAGCTGGAGATGGGAGAAGAGGGGAAAGAGACTAGGAAACTCTCTGTCAGAAGGTACAGTGTTTCAGTAAGGTGAAGAAATTATTTGTTTGTTTTTTGTTTTTCTTCTCTGTGTGTGTGGGGGTACATGGACATGTGTACACACATGCATGTGTTGGCCGGAAGTCCACCTTGGGTGTTACATTGTTTGGGGGGTTGTCTACCTTGTTTTGTTGAGACAGAGTTGGTCAGTGGGGCTGGCGTACTAGGCTGGGCTGGTTGGACAGCTAGCCACAGCTATCTGTGTCTGTGCCCTGCCTGGAGTTTTTACATTTGTTCTGGGGATCAAACTCGGGTACTCATCCTTACATGGCAAGCCCTTTATACACTGAGCCATCTCTTCAGCCCCAAAGAATAAGTTTTGAGGTTTATTTCACAGCAGGGAGACGATGGTTAATAAATACACATTACATATTTTAAGAGTCAATTTTAATATATTACTACAAAAAAGTCAAGTCAATATGTTCATTGACTTGTTTAGTCACATATACATACATAAAAATAGAACATTGTACTCCTTAATGATTTACAATTATTAGTGTTAGTAAGAGCCAGAGGAATGGGAAGTTCACTGTGAGATTTTGTTTGCTGGAAATGTCAGAGAAGCTGCACCCATGAGGTCTCATAAACACGGCTCCCTGACTAAGATCTGGACCAGGATGATACCAACAGATATGCTTAGTGTGGAGGGGAGAGATTGCCTGGGGCCTCAACCTCAGACAGAACTACAGCAGCCAGGAAATGCTGTGAGTGGGAGAAACAGTCTTCCCTAGGGACGAGCCCTCAAGCCGGATGTCCAATACCCAAGTGGTCAGCCCCAGCTGGAATCATCTGATATCATATACATACAAGTGACTTCACGTGGACTGAGCAGGATAGAGTTAGAGAGATAGGAAAAAAATATATATATATATATATATATATAGGCCATAAAATGATATATTTATATCTTAATTTCAAAAACTAACACATGCACGTGCCCTCACAGATACCTCTAAACTAGTTATTTAACGGAACAAAGGCCTGGCTCTCCAACTAGACTGTACAGCCGGCACGTCTCTTCTTTTTGTACTCTGTCTCCAGGGGCTGCCGTCAGGGAGATAGATGTCTAATAAAAGCTGCTGCAAATCATGGAATGCAGGCCAGCCTATATTCAGACATCATTGTTTTCAAGGAATGGAAACTGTCTTCTGAAGGTGTGGCCTGGTGCTGCCAGTGGCCTTAGAATGAGCACACAGATTAGTGTCTTGTACATCTGCTTTTATCAACACAGCCAACCAGAACACCTGATGGGTGAACACAGATGTGGTGGGATGGGACACAGCCCGCACCCAGTCCCTGTTGAATGAGTGACCTCCTGTCACAAAGGAATCCATGATGTTCTATCAGTGGGAATACCCCAATTCTAGTTCCTTATTTGACAGGAATTAATGGTGTGAAGGTGTGGCTTCAGAGCCAAAAGACAGCTGGGGAGCTCAGTAGAGGGGATAAGTTAAATCTGTTCCCATAGTAGCTGTATTTACAAACATATTTGTGAACATTGGTGTCAGAGCTCACCTTTTATTAAAGGATAGTGTGTTTCATTTGTCACTCATTGAGGTTTAAATGCTGGGTGGAGGTGGAGAGCTTCCTCTGACTTTCCTGAGAGACGGTGCAGGTATTTGTTGGAGACACGATTTTAGAGTACTTCTTTACAGAATCCGTAGAGCTTCATGCTCAGCAGAGCACATGAAGACATGTTGCTATCAGACTCCCTCACGATCCCCGAGAGTGAGGGGAAGGTTTGTTAGGGCAATGGAGGCCCGGTGTACTCGAGAGCCAAAAGGCTCAAGCAGACAGCTTAGCCTGGGCATTAGACATTCCTGGAGGCCTGGTGTACTCCAGAGCAGCCTGCCTAGCCTGGGCATTAGACATTGATGGAGGCCTGGTGTACTCCAGAGCAGCCAGCCTAGCTTGGGCATTAGACATTGATGGAGGCCTGGTGTACTCCAGAGCATCCAGCTTAGCCTGGGCATTAGACATTCCTGGAGGCCTTGGGCCCTTTTCTCATGTTTATTTTCTTTGCTTTTCTTTCTTCTACTTTATCCAGGAGATATGAGCAATGAAATCCTGTTTATCTTGCAAATGTAAAAGGATATTTTGTTTCATGTGGTATTTGAAATACCCATCTGTTTCTCTCTGTCTGTTTATTCTGATAAGTCCCAGGAACACAGGCCTTGGTGGGTGAGGAGCCAGAGACCATGCCTTGTGTTCTCAGGGGACAAAGAAGAGTAAATTTCAGAAGAAAGGATTATTGAAATAAGCAAATCTTTCTTTGATTTCGTTGTTGAATTCTCTGGTCTGGAGTTATATCATGGCTTCTGTATGCAAACAACAGGATTTGCAAAGCTAACGAGGATGCAAGATTTGGTGATGGAAAAAAATTATGATAAAAATATCTTAGCTTTACAATCAGGAACAAAAAAGTAGGCAACTTTGTTTTATAGCCTACAGTGTCCGGCTTAAGTGATCATTTCTATGTGCTTTCTGGAAGCTAGACACTTTCAGTCTTCTATGACTTTGTAGCCTTTGGGGGGGGGGAGAGATAAAATTATCTAAAATTAAAATACTGTAATTTGATAACTGTTCAGAACTTATTATGTTGTAGGCATCTAAACTCCATAATTAACAGGGATAAAGTACCTTCCCTTATCAAGTTTTTAGTTTAGTGGGAAATTGTGCTATGGAACTTCTAATTTCCTAGTATATAAGAAGAATAAAAGAAAGAGAGCTTGAAATACACACACACACACACACACACACACACACACACACACACACGAGAGAGAGAGAAAGAGAGAGAGCATCATAGCAGGGGCCTGACTGTATTAGTCTCTTTTCTGTTACTATAACAAAATTCCTGAGAGTAGGTAGGATATACAATAATGAGAAAGATATACAATCTTTATACAAGGATATACAATAATATAGAAAGTCCAAATATGATGATGCTGTTGGTTTGGTAAGAACTCCTCTGGCTACATTTAGCAATATGGTAGAGAGCAACCATTGTGTTGGGATCTTATAGAAAAAGGAACAAGTAGTCCCATGGTCTGACAGACAGCAATACAGATTAGGAGGTCCGGCTTACTCCTGTTTGAGTGTACTACTGTGCAGCTCACTGGGGTCCCATTGTAAACCACATTTATCCATCTGAGACCATGGATTCCAGTTACCTAATCACTTTTCCCTGGGCCCCACAATGGGACGACCCAAGCTTCTAGCAGTGAGTATTTGGGGTACACTCAAACCATACTTGAACTGTAGCATTGTCCAAAGCAGCAGTTACTGAGGCACAATTCTGAATGAGCCCGGCTAAGAGAGAAAGAGTGCTCAGCCTGAAAGCTTGGCATGCTCTGGCAAGGTGTCACATGTAATGAAGTTCAAAGACAAGGTGTGTGATCAGCCCTGGCCTGAGTGGGGACAGATGGCTGATCAGGTGGGATGAGGGACTTGAACTTCCTCTGTGTAAACGTTCCTTCCGTGGAAAACGTATTCTTCATCAGTGAACTAAGAAGATAGCCTATGTGAGACATCATTTCCTCCACCCACAGACGAGAAGTTCTGCTTCTTGACAACTTCTAGGCCCCTGCACTCAAGTTTATATCCCACTGTGTTGGAAGAAGAGCAAGACTAGAACACAGGGGTGAGAGATGGACAAACCCCCTTTTGCTGGGCTGGGCTGGTGTTCCTCCCGCAATGGGATGCAGTGAGTACCCTGAGTTGAGGGAAGGGGCAGACTCTTTCATCCCCATGCCCTTCCTGGTTCTTGATGAGTCTGGTGGTGTAGGTGAGTACTTCAGAAGGGAACCCCCAAGGATTTACAGCGGGTCCGTGGAAGCCTGATGCTACAGGATAAAAATTTAAATGGAAATGTTAAGTGTTTAGCGCAGTGGCTGGCAGATGGCAAGCTCCTAATGAATGGTAATTTCCTATTTTTTTCCAACAGCTATATCACTAGAGGTATTTGTTATGGATTCTAACACTAAAACTCAATCATGCCATCCCCCTGTTGAAATCTTGCAATTCTCACACTGCTTAGAGAGTGAGTGCTTTATTGAATCCATTCTAGGTTTCGTAATGGCCATAAGTAGCATTGTTGGCTTTCTAACCAGGGTAAGAAAAGGACTCGAAGCATTTAAAAAGTGACCTGGGACATTGAACGCAAGGTCTCCAGATTGCTCCCGACTTTCCCATTGCTTGGAAGAGGAGAGAGCTGTGGCTCTGTGAAGCTCCATTCTGTGTCCTCTCCATGGAGGGCGCATCAGGGTGGAAGGGCCGCCCTGCACATTTGCTGAATCCAAGATGATGAATGAGCAGGCTCCGAGATCTGTACTAGTGTGACCACATCCTTGCTTTCCTTTGCCTCTCTGCTGTCCTCAGTGGGCATTGCACAGAAAAGATCTTCAAGGCCTCCCCGCATGGCTTGTACCTGGAATCTCAAACCACCTGCATGCTTAGGACACAGGAGTACACACACAGAAATGTTTACCTTGTGTTTCGAGAGGTCCCAAATAATTAGAAGCCAAGCGTGGCAGTCCTTGGTTAAATACTGTTCTGGAGAATAAACAGGTGCCTTGGGAGCTGCTGACAGGATTGGAGAAGCTTCCTGGGCACTGGGAGACTGGGTGGCTTGGTGACCTCAGGGTGGGACTTACTCTCCTGGCTGCTTTCTTACTTTCTGCTTCAAACCTCAGGCCTTATGGATGCTGGGCAAGCGCCCTACCCCTGAGCTACACCCCTGGCCCTACTGCTCTTTAATTTCATTTTAGCCTCCCCCACCTCCCCGAAAGTTTAGTGAGCACACAAACCTTTCACAAGCGGTCACTCTTCTCTGTGGTGACCGCTGGAAATGTGTAGAAATAAGCTTACCCTGGCAGGTAGCCCTGTCTCCCATGCTGACAGGAACCTGGCCCTTTCAGGACACTCTATGATTCTGCAAACCTCCGCTTTTTTTCAGGATAGAAGGCTTGGAGCACAGTGAGCTCTCTTTTTAATTGGCAGAAATCTCCCCTAACCCACAGCGATGTGTTGTGTCTGATTCCAGATTGGCTTTCATTAGGAGCTCTTAGGTCTCTAAAGCAGCCTGGACCAGCTCCCCCAAGAACAGGCTTTGTAGGATGAAGACAGTGAAGGGATAGACAGGACAGTTCTCCCAAAATAGATCTCATCCCTTTAAAATAACCATGACCTGCTGCATTAAGTATTAATTGCAAATCTGTTTCAACTTTTAAATAACATCCAGTTTTAAAAGATTTATGCTAGTTAATCTAAGCTCAATCGAATAAAATTGAAAACAAAGGAAGGGTAAGAAAAAATCTGGGTATCGCCGGGCGGTGGTGGCACACGCCTTTAATCCCAGCACTCGGGAGGCA
>CABHPQ010162735.1:0-18479 GCA_902168405.1 Peromyscus aztecus
CTCCTAATCCTTCCCAAACAGTTCCACCAACTGAGGATCAAGTATTCACACTGAGGAGCCCATAGTGGCCATTCTAATTCAAACTACCAGAGCATGGCAGCAAGAGCAAGAGGCCTGCTGATCACTGAGGATCTGCATCAGGAAGCAGAGCAAACAGGAAGTGGGGCCAGCCATAAAACCTCAAGACCTGCCCCCAGTGATCCACTTCCTGCAGCAAGGCTCTACCTCCTAAAGGTTCCACAACCTTCCCAAACAGTGCAACCAGCTAGGGACCAAGTGTTCAAACACAGGAGTTTATGAAGACATTTCACATCCTACCACAACAGTTTCTATATATAAAGTAAATATATGAACAGCCCTGATGTATGGTGAACACTGTACGCTTACTGCAATATTGTTGTCAATGGAAGAATCTAGTCAGTTTCTCTCTCTCAAACTTAATTTGAAGTATGTCAGCTGGTAAATCTTAAAGGAGGTATGTCAGTTGTAGACGAGCTATGGAAGGTATGACAGCTGAGAAAGAACAAATTGACAGGGAAATCTTATGCAGACACATAGCAGAAATACTAATGGTAAAAGCCTGGACTTCTAGAACTCCTCCTATTTACTTTGGTCTTCTCTTTCAGAATTGTCTTAGCTGTTTGTCCTTTACCATTTCTCATGTGTCTGCTGCTTTTTAGAAAAACATCCCCTTCATTCTCTGTCCCTTACCACAGTTAAGAATAATTATCTCCTCTTCCTATGGCCCTGGAATTTTCTTTAGCTGGATGTTGCAGACTGTCTATGGCAAAGTATACTATTATTCTCGACTAATACCACTTCTTATTTGATCTCTGTGGCTTGGCTTTATTTCTAATACTCATTGTGACTAGAAAGGAAGTATAGCTAGGGAGTGAGGCTTCTCCATCTACCAGCTAAGCATTTGTATTTAACTAGTATTGTAAATGTAACCTACTTCAAATTCCACTACTAAATCACATTTTGAAATAATGAGGCCATTTTTAGAAAGGAAAATTGGAACTAATTTGTGACTTACTGGCTAAAATATGTAGGGCATCTTAGAATAAAAATATATAAATGTTTAAGATACTTAGAGAATTGTGTTCTAAAATCTATTTGTCATGTTTTGCATGGGTAATAATAGACTAGTTTTTAAAGTCATTGAATCGTGATGACATCAAAAATAACTTTGTAATAGCTGTTTAAGAGAGCAGTTCTATTTAGAGAATAACAGAAAAATTATTCCTACTGTTTTTTTGACAAGAATGACCTTTATGATCTTTAAAACTATTTTATTTGTGGCTCTTAAACTTTGGCTGATGAATCTCTCTGTAGTGATTGGCATGTTTTAAATTTTAAATTGTTACTGAATCACTGTGCAGAAAGGCTGCACTGAGTGTAGGAATCCCAAGTGTGATCACTAGGCATTTCTATTCAGTGTGTATCACAGAGATGTATTCAAGCCATCTGAATTTTCATTTCTATTAATCATACACCAACTTCTAGGATCCAATCCAGCGCTTTACAAGACATTCTGTGATGTAATGTAAGAAGCATGGGCTTCAGAGTAGATATTACCTGATGCAAAGTTTGATCCTTTTCAGACTGTATCCCAAGGCCATTTGTACAAACGCTCTATACTTCGGTGTACTGAAAAGGCATCCATCATAAGGGTTTCTAATCGTTATGTGAGCAAACCGCTTGTGTTATGCTCTGTATTTCTCTATATTATAGCTCTGTTAAGGAAGTAGAATGTTTTTAAAGTTAGTGACTATCTGGAAGAAGCTTAGTTGGTATTTTTCTTGACCCCAGGTTTCATCTGTATTAAGACATAAAGAAAACTGGTTCTGAGAAGTTCATGCTTGGCTGTACTATCTCCTAAGTACCCTGCTTTGGTCCTTCTCCCACTGGAGGACCCTCCTTGGCTGTCACTAAGGGACCTTTTCAACAGTTTCCATCCCTGCTGTCGTCATCAGTGGATGACCTGTGCAATAGTGTGGACTCCTATGTCCTCTCAGCTTTACCCCGTCCAGCCACTCTAATGGAGACCCCCTGACTTATGTATGACCAACTAAAATTCTACACAGAAAGTGATTTTTTGTGTGAGGCTATACCACCCTGACTACACCCCGTCTCACGTGATCTCAGGAGCTGAGCAGGGGCAGGCCAGGTTAGCACTGGATGGGAGCATGCCACTCTGTCCCCAAAGCACTATTCTCCAGTAGCAATCTCTAGTCTGTAATCTATGTGGCATTCTTTCGGTCCTCTGTCCTTTCTCCCTTGTCCTAATTCATTAGCCTTTCTGTGTTAACTTGCCTTCTTGCACAACCAGGGTTCTAGGACCCAATATTTCAGCTGTTCCTTTGCCAGTGTCTCAGACTTCCTTCTCACATTGATTCCTGTGACTTCTGCTCATACATCTTTTACTTAAAGTATTGCATAAAGTGTTAGTAACTGCCCTCAACCTCAGTGTTCTTGTGGATATGACACCTGCCTCACTGGATTATGGTAAGGTTAAAATGAGATAAGCATATACACAGTGTTTATCCTGCCCTTCAACCCATGAGGGAAAAGCTATGAGGAAAGTATTCAAACATGGGGACAGTTGTGTTTGCACCTGTATTACTGCCTACTGTCAGAATACTCTCCCCAGCCAGGCAGCTTCATGTAATGTACACTCGGCTTCACTAGTCTCTAGGAAGTCCTTAAGATAGTCATCTACACACTATAAGCAAATCCGTGAATCTTTAAAAGATAGATACTTATGCATTTAAAATAACCGAGATGCATGTTTGAATTTTAGAAATCTCCGAGAAGCCAGGGATAATGCTCTTGCTGAAAAGAACCGAGCAGTGACAGCAGAAAAGGATGCTCTAGAAAAGCATGAGCAGCTCCTTGACAGGTAAGAAGGAAATGGAAATGCTAGAATTCTTCAGTGCTTGTTCCCATTGCGTTTTCCTCTTAGAAAAATGTTTCTAAGCCAGCTATAGTAGAGCATGCCTATAGCTCCAGCACTGAGGCGGGAAGATGGCTGGAGATTGGAAGCCAGCCTGGACTGCCTCTTGTCTCAAAAACCCAGGGTGGGGAGTGTGTGTGTGTGTGTATGTGTGTGTTTAATAGAACTATGATTTTCATTTACATTGCAATATAATTGAAATGCATATTTTTATGTAATTGTTAACATATATGGAAACCATGCTCTAGAACAGGTAAGTTACTCCAGAGAGTTCCCTCGACCCTTTGAGTCCATCTTATCTACCGCCCTTCTAGAGAGCAGCCTTGACATCTACCACTGTTGTCAGCCATGTTCTTAGACAAAAACGGCAACAGAGGCACACATTAGCTACTCTCTGGGTCTAGTTTCCTTGACTCAGCATTTGTGTTCTATCCATTTTGATATTGATCATTCCTTATTTATATGTCTGAATATACCAGTTTGTTGACGTATTTTCCTGTTGATAAAAAAAAAAATGGGGTTGTTTTCAGTGGCCAAAGTCAAGCTGCTGTGAACATTCTTAGTCAAGTGTTGTGTATATGTATGTGTGAGCACATGTTTTGTGTATATGTATGTGTGAGCACATGTTTTGGGTGTATGTATATGTGAGCACATGTTTTGTGTATATGTATGTGTGAGCACATGTTTTATGTATATGTATGTGTGAGCACATGTCTTGGGTGTATGTATGTATGAGCACATGTTTTGTGTATATGTATGTATGAGCACGTTTTGTGTATATGTATGCATGAGCACATGTTTCGTGTATATGTATGTGTGAGCATATGTTTTGTGTATATGTGTAGCTGGAGAGTTTTCTCTCCAGGTCCCGCCAAGCCCCGGCATTCTGACAGCCCACTTATAAAATAAACACACAGACACTTATATTATTTAAACTGTTTGGCCTAATGACTCAGGCTTCTAGCTATCTAGTTCTTACATCTTAAATTAACCCATTTCTATAAATCTATACCTTGCCATGTGGCTCGTGGTTTATCAGTATCTTACATGTTGGTACTCATGGCGGCGGCTGGCAGAATCTCCCTCCACCTTCCTGTTCTCTCAATTCTCCTGTTAGTCCCGCCTATGCTTCCTGCCTGGCTACTGGCCAATCAGTATTTTATTTATTGACCAATCAGAGCAACACATCTGACATACAGATCATCCCACAGCATATATGTATGTGTGAGCACCAGTTTTGTGTATATGTATGTGTGAGCACATGTGTTTCTCTTCAGTAGATACCAAGGAGTGGTATTGCCAGTCATTAGGGTATAAATAACATTTCAGTGTAAAAAATTCTGTGAAACTCACTCCAGAGTGGTTATACCATTGTACACTCCCAAATCACTTGTCAAAATCCCTGTCTTCTAGAGTGGTTTTGTAGGGAAGGCAGGAGAGAGTGCTTTGTCTTCAGTTACTGCACAGATATTTTTATTAGGCCAATGAAAAGGGAATCAATGTAAGCATGAAGTTAAAACATCATCACATCACTGAGATACTCTCAATTTTAAATAATGTGACTACATGCAGAGTAAGGAACAATTTTTTTTCTTTCTTCAACTTTTTATTTTATAATTTTATAAAATATATTATAAAAATTTATAATAATTTTAGACAGAAGAGTTGATGAAATAGTACAGAAAGTTCACATATGCCTTTCACAAAGCAATAAGCCTTTGAAATTAAGCTCAATGTTTCTTTTATTGATAAATGAAGTGATGGGGAATGTCTTTTTGTATGCTGTGAATGTGTTGCTCTGATTGGCTGATAAATAAAGCTGTTTGACCTAAGGCAAGGCAGCTTAGAGGCAGGCAGGAAATTCAAAGAGAGAGACAGGAAGAAGGTGGGGAGAGATGCCAGCGAGCCGCCCAAGGAGCAACATGTAATGGGACGCAGGAAAAGCCACAGAACATGTGGCGATATATAGATTAATAGTTATGGGCTAATTTAAGATATAAGAGCTAGCTAGCAAAAGGCTTGAGCCATGGCCATGCAATTATAATTAATGTAAGCCTTTGTGTGTTTACTTGGGTCTGCACGGCTTCAGGACCGGGTGGGACACAGGAAAACGTTCTGTCACAATGATGCCCTGCAGATTAATTTGCAATTATTTTTTTTAAAGTTCAGGTCTTACTGTTACCCAGACTGGCCTTAAAGTCTTAGCCCTAAATGATCCTCCTGCCTCAGCCTCCCAAGTAGCTGCGACTATGGGGACCCACCACCCTGCCTGGCTTCTAATTTGTAATTTAAGCAATATGAGCAACCAAAATTTGGGCCATGGATATAGTTTAGTGGACCAGCATTGCAGAGGATCTGAAAGGCCCTAAGTTGGATCTACAGGTATAGAAAACCATACAAACAAACAAACAAAACCTCACACTGAAAATTTGATATAAAGCAGAGAAGACTAATAGAAATTGAACTACAGAATGTGAATCTAGTAGATATTTTGATTTATTGATTATTGATAAGCTGAGTGAATTTAATAGGAATACATATAAGGAACATGGACTTGTGTCCAGAAAATCCAAGTTAGACTTGACTTCTGGGTTTAGATGATATACGAAAATAGCTAGAGAGAATAGTGTCAGATGGAGAGTGTGTTCTGTGATGATCTACCCTTCAGAATCCTGAGTATGACACCAGGAAACCTTCAGGAGAAAAATGACCCAAACTGGGAAAATTCAAAGATAACTTTTAGTGGTAAATTAAAACTGTCCACAGATATTTAAACAGTTCACATGTGAAAACTGGTTTTTATACCTGAAAGAATCTGAAGCAGCAACATGGAGATTTCTGGATAAATGTTATTAATTAAAAGTAAAGAAACACTTCCCAATGGGGCTTTTTGAGGTGCTGTACTTGACCAGATGCTTCTCTCCCAATAAGATACTGAGACAAGCTGGCAGGGCATCCAGGCAGAATGTGTGTGTCCTGATCGAGGCTTCAAATGGGTGCCTTGAGGAATGTGAAGTCCCCATTTGAAAAATCTTAAGTGTACTATTTTTTATTAAGTATTTTATGTAATATTCATACATGAAGTTCTTTTTTTAATCCTTATGTTATCTGTGACAGTTGCTTATAAGGATGATACACTGAAGCCAGGCCTTTCACCCCAGCATTTGGGAGGCAGAGCCAGGTGGATCTCTGTGAGTTTGAAGCCAGCCTGGTCTACAGAGCGAGATCCAGGACAGGCACCAAAACTACACAGAGAAACCCTATCTCAAAAAACAAAACAAAACAAAAAAAAAATGATATACTGGTTAATTTACCACATAAAAGGAATGATGAATTCACTCATTTGACCATATTATTTTGAGGATGTTCACATTCACTTTTCTTTCTTTTTTTTTTTAATTTCTTCCAAAAAAACATAAAAGTTAGGACTATGATTTGAAAAGATACTGACATCTATGTCCACATCACCATGAATGCTGGCATTTAAGTGGGAATGAATGAAGTGCTTGAGTTTGTGTTCAGTGTGAGGCCTTGGACTTCATCCTAGTACAACAATAGTACATTAATATATGTATATTTTATATAGATAGATATAGATATATATGTATACTTAATTTAGTGAAAGCTTTCAGTGTAGATTCCCAGATGCTTGACCTAATGTACTTTGGCATACTTTTTATTTCTTATTTTGTGATTCTGGGGCATTGAACCCAGGACCTTGTGTATGCCACATGGACACTTCACAATAAGGCATACTCCAGGCATATTTGGGGAATGTTATATTAGTGTGTGTAGTAAAACATGAAGGTTATTTTAGTATGTGTAGTAAAACACAAAGATAAACCATTTTTTCATTCTTTGGAGATTGGCTTTTTAATGCCCAGATATGTAATTCTGGCTTCCTTTTTATCAAAATGAGAATAAACAATGGTTTTTGATCTTTACAGTGAGTGTGGCTTTGCTGAATCCAGCATGCAACATGTTCCCGTCATGTATAATTAGTATCCTTTCTTTTTATATGAGAAGGTTTCATCAAATGCCTCAATTTATGATTAAACAACCCATGTCATTATATTAAAAAAAAGAATAAGGAAGCAGTATGCCTTTTTCAACCATGAATGAAAAAGGCTTTTTACTTGAAGACTTTAATTTCCTACAAAGAAAAGGACTTTTCTTAGGTATATAAAAGACCTATGTATGTCACAGTTTCTAGCACAAAGTTTCTAAAATTAAATATCAAGTACACAGCACTTGAGAACCTGGCCTGTTGCTTTGAATCTCTGTAGACTCCAAGGGTTCCACCCACCAACAAGAAACTTTAAAAGTCAGTCAGTGGAGCACTAGAAAAGATGGAAATTCTCTACAGAGCCTGGATTTGAAGCTATATAAGTATGCAATTTGAAATTAATTTACATTGTAAATAATTTCAGCTATAGTTTATCTTGTTTTAAAAATATGTTCTTGTGCGGACTTGATATGAGGGTTTGTGCTTATGTGTGATATGCCGTGTGTGGTTGCTATCCCTGGGAGGCCTGCCCTTTTTTCAAGGGAAAGGAGGAGGAGTGGATCTGGGGGAGGGAAACTGTGGTCGGCATGTAATGTATTCGAGAAGAATAGATAAAAAGGAAGAAAAGCCGGGCAGTGGTCGTGCACACCTTTAATCCCAGCACTCGGGAGGCAGAGACAAGCGGATTTCTGGGAGTTTGAGGCCAGCCTAGTCTACAGAGTGAGTTCTAGGACAGCCAGGCTACACAGAGAAACCCTGTCTCAAAAAAAAAAAGGGGGGGGGATATTTCCTGGCTGGACATGATGGCATACTCCTACAATCCTAGCACTTTCAAAGTAGAGGCAGGATGAAGAAGAGTCAAGGCTATCCTCAGCTACATAGCAAGTTTGAGGCCCACATGAGGGACAAAAGATACTGTCTCAAAAAGTAAAAGTAATGCATGTTTGAGAGAGGATGGCGGGGAGAATTTTGTGTTTTGAACATCTCGTTTGCCTAAAAGTATTTTCAAAGGACTACTAATGTGAACGTTTTCAGTCCCCACCCCACTATGTCTCTGATAATGGTAGAATTCTTGGTGCCATTTTCCTAGTGGAAGATACAGGATAGAGTGTGTGGGAAAGTAGGTGCTCAGAGTGCCATTTATACCTTACTGAACTAGTTTAAAAGTCAGTAGAGCCAGGCATGCCTTCAGTCCAACACTTGGAAGACAGAAGCAAGCTTGTGAGTTTGAGGCCAGCCTGGGACCACAAATCGAGAGCTGACTCACAAACAAACAGACCCAACCGTTGACGTGGAAACGACTCCCAAGTTTCAAGAGAGGAGGATGTTTGATACGCTTTCCTTCTCCTCTTTTCCTGTTTCTGTGTGCTCATCTGTCTTTTAATCTGCTCTACAGTTCAGCAAGGAAATGTTTGTGTGGCTTACAAGATGAATTTAGTGGAATGAAACCTATTGAGATATGAAAGAGAAGTGGTAGTATCATATCCAAACTTTGTTTTGTATGAAATGGATCGTTTATTTATATTATTCCTAATTCTCATAGCTTGTAAAGTAATTCGTGTGATTTGTTTTAAATGCAAAAATTGCCTATCTGTGTTTCTTCCTAAAGGACCCAATATACATTAACACTTTGTTAAATATACATTAATGCGTTGTTGAATGAAATATTAGTGTCTGAATTTTGTTTGCTATTTTATGAAGTTCTCGTTGCTGGGCCAGCCACTGTCATCAGTTTCTCGGAATTTGTAAGATTTATGTTGTTACTTGCTTCTCTTATTCCTTGCTGTCTTCCTTTGTCTCTCTTAGATCCACCATGTTTGTGTTGAAATAGAGTATTCATATTCAAAAGACCAGCCCCTATTTTTTTTCTTAAATTTCCTCTCAGCTCTTAAGTTGCTAATCCATTTGATATATATTTATTTAGATGAACTTGGGTCTTAGTCTGAATTCATGACTTCTAAGTTAGCATAAGTGATTCAGTTTCCTCCCCGTAAAGGCTTTAGAATCTGTAGTAATACAGTAAATGTGAAAGCATTAGGAAATATGGTGCCTGATGAAGAGTATCTGTTCCTTTCAGTCTGAACATAAGGCCGTGGACAGAAGTGATAAGAACTCTCGTATTCCGAGTACAATCTATGGCGTCTATTCTTATACCTTCCCCCCATCTGTTCTCCCTTTTCCTTATGAGGCATGAGTCTAAACTTCAATGCCCCATTCCACCAGAAACAGTGACCTGGGAGTCCACTAATCTTGACAGATAACTTCTTATATTTTTGCTTGTGAGCCTAGCCTTTAACGGCTGAGCCATCTCTCCAGCCCAACAGATAATTTCCTACCTATACCTGGGTTCATAAGCAGCATTAGTTATAGGTTTATATGTCTCCCCACATCCACATCTGAAAAGAACACATCTTGAATATTTTTGTCTAGCATGTTAAAAGTATGCATGCTCACAGCAATTTGCTGTCCTTTCTGTCAGTCTTTTCTCTAAAGGACAGTGATGTGATCCACATAGTATTGTATCATAAATAGTGATAACTATTGTTGTTGTTCAGCTTTGATCTTACAAGGGGCAGTCTTTTGTCTCTCCCCTTTGGCATATTATAAAAAGTCCTTTTGAATACAGCTCTGGGCAGCTGAGTATTGACCCAGGGCATTCCTGAAGCTATCCTGTGTCTCTGTCTTTCTTATTGTCTCCTTCTGTCTTTCTATCTAATATTTCCTCATTCCTCTCTCTTCCACCCAAGAACCCTTCAGTAGATGGGAGCAGGTTGGAGCTGGTCTCCCACAGACTCCCAAACTTCTTCAGGGTGTATTTCTTAAGGAATGTTCTTACTTCAGGGTGTATTTCTTAAGGAATGTTCTTATACAACTGTAAAATGTATTTTAATACAAGAGCATCTGATAGCAGTATGCTTACAGTAATGCTTTTACATGGTTTTGTCAGTTGTCCCAATGGTCTTTCGTAGTACCGTTAATTTGTGTTTTTAAACACACAGGGATCAGAAGATAGCCTCTGGAGTTGGTTCTTTCCTTCCTCCGTGTGGGTTCCAGGCATCACGCTTGGTGCCTTTGCCGACTAAGTCACTCAGTGACCTCATATTACTATGTGCATGGCACAGGGTCCAGCACCAAAGCTTGCACTTCTTTACTGCCTCCTCAGCCTTCTTGATTCTCAAATTCTTCTGGAATTTGATTCTTTACCTTCCTCATTTTGTTTTCATGACATTTGATTCCTTTTCATTTAATGTTACAGGTATTCTATTGGACTCCTCTACTCAGCGTTAGTGCCATAAGACACTACCAACAGTGGTTAAAAATCAGTGGTACTTTATGTCTCATAACTCTGATTAACTGCAGAGCAAGCATTTTATCTGGATGCTTATCTGGAACTTTTAAACTCGGTGTTTATGAAATATCTTCTCATGTCCAACCTTCTGAATATACAATCTCCTGTTGAATTTATTTCTGTAAATGACTCTACCACCTGGAAGTCAGTTCCATGGGAATCTTAGAGAGTAACAGGCCTTTCTCTTTGCTCCAGTATTTAAACATTTGTCAAATTTCGGCCTGTGATGCCTCTGAAATCTTCGCTCCTGTTGCCATCATCCTGAATCAGTTTGCCTTTGCTTGTTGGTTGCTTCTGTATTATACACATGATCTTCTTGGTTGCTCCATCTCTCCCCAATCAGTTAATCTTCTTGCTTAGACCTGTTCTTCCTCTCCTAGTTTTACATTCTGACATCATCATTTGCCCAGGTACTTGAACAGAACTGGTAATTCGCCACTGCTATTTCTCATGCTCACTTTCCATATCATTGATTCAACCAACAAATCCTTATTGATACCTAATACCATGACCCAGGTACTATGCTACACTGTTGTATACTTAGGGATATGTTAGCAAATGCGCTGGACATTACTACTGCAAAGAGCTAGTTTAAGGATACAAAAACAAACAATCATATAATTGCCTGATTATAATTGTAAAGTTTGGTAATTGCTCCAAATTAAATTGTGTAATAACAAATTATGGTGGCGGTAAATGGATACCATGATAGGGTAATTCTAATTTTTAAATATATCTAATTGTTTCCACCTCTTAATCCTGAATAGCACTGCATTAGTCTAGCCTTTATTTCCCTTTTTGCTAAAGTAATTATCTCTTTAAACTATGGTTCTGCTTTTAGTTTTGGTCTCTCTAGTCTCATCAATCTATATGGATATAAGAATTCCATTTGTGCTGTTCAGCAAACGCTATGCACACTGCTCAGCTTAGCATATTTATCCTCTGCAGTCCTTAGATCTTTCCAGTCTCCCCTTCTTCTGACTCCACATGCACCACACTGTCATCTCTACCTTGGTCGTGCTTTCTGTGTAGCCTGTTTCTGAAGAACGGCCTTCTCCATATGTGTGTGTGTCTTCCATTTATCTACCAAGGAAATAAATGTCCCTTCTTTTATTAAGAGTGAATTCAGGGATAATCTGTCATATCTTAATTTCCATTCAGAAAGATTTAAGAGTCTTCCCTTAGGTTTTTAATACTAGTTATAACTCTATAGTTAAGCCCCTCTGAAGTATTGAGCCTTTGAGATCTTTCCTCTTCTCTCCTCTCCTCTCCTCTCCTCTCTTCCCCTCTCCTCTCCTCTCCTCTCCTCTCTTCCCCTCTCCTCTCCTCCCCTCCCCTCCCCTCCTTTTTCCTCTCCCCTCCCCTCCTCCTCCCCTCCTTCTCTCCTCCTCCTCTCCTGTCCTCCTCATTATTTTTTTTTTTCTTGAAACAGGGCTTTACTGTATATTGCAGGCTGGTCTCAAACTTGCAACTTGCTATATGCCCCAGGGTAACTTAAATTCATGACCCTCCTGCCTCAAACTGCAAAGTAGCTTCAGGCTTGGGCCACTATGCCCATTGAGGTCAGAGACTATGTAGCTCCCTTATCTTCCTTCTTTACCAGGCTTTGGGTTCGCCATCTTTGGATATAAGTCATTATGTATCAATTTTAATTCTCAGAATTCTCTGTATTGATTCTGACTAAACAGCTTTGTACACTCGTAACTCAGCTTGAATGCTGAAAAGAGTACCCAAGCTTATTAACTCATTTTTCCCAAATGTAGGTGAATCGCAGTTACCTATGGGTCTGTTCTTTTTTGTTTTTGGCGATGGTGTTGTTTGTTTTTATGTGAGTGGGTTTTTGTTGTTTTGAGACAGGGTCTCTTGGAGCAGGAAGCCTGACCCTGCTACCGCTGCTTCCCAAGGGCTGAGTTTTCAGCACTTACTACCACCACTGCTTCCTGGAGGCTTTGTATGCTTCGGTTGCTTATGTTTCAGAAAACGTTCCTTTGCCTATCATCCACCGCCCCTAGTGAGTGAAGACTGACTTCTGTAGGAAGGGTCAGAATTTATACCCCTTTTAATGTTCTCCAGATTCTCCTGATGTGCCCTGTCCCCACATACACACTTTGGAAACACTGTACTGGACCAGTTTTGAGAAGAGTTTGGTTAACTGCCATTCAAACATTTATATCAGAAAAGTCCAGCTGCCTCTCTTGGAACACACTCACACACATACACTTACACAGACGTATACACATTCACAAAATGTTTTTTAAAAACTTAAAAAGAAAGAAAGAAACTCCACCAATACCTTCTATATTACCAGTCCAATGGAACCTTCTACAATTGCAGAGGTATTCTCTCTGTGCCCTGTCTCATTTCCTCATACTATATTGGGACAAGTGTACACCTGGCTACAAGTGCCTTCATTCAGAGATACGTAGATGGTGATAGATGTGTCAGAGAAAGACAAGTCTAAAAGATAAGTTTGTGTTTGTTTATTAGTATTTGGGGATTAGATCGAGAGACTCACAGTAATCTTTTTTAATGAAGGGAAATAACATGGGTAATAGAAAAGCTATAACAGATGGCAAGGAAATTTTGAAAGATTTAGTCAAGGAAACAAAAAAATTAGATTATAATATAGTCACAACTAAAGAAATTTCAAGAAAGCGTAAGATTGGTGAAACCAGTAACAGGACAAGATAACAAGATAGAAAAAACTGGTAATGTTAAAATACATGACATGGAAGGATGATCATGCAATTTTAAAAATAATGAAAGAGAAATAGTGAGGTACTGGGGCACAGGAAACCAAATTGGTAAAATAATGATGTTAGGAACCTAAAATAACAAATAAAAGGACAACGTGAGAACATCAGCTAGAGGAAAGGCATTTAAACAGGGATTAAACTGCATATATCTGTGTACAAAAAGTCAGGTACAAAAGGGAAAACAGAAACAATCAACTGAAGGAGGGAAATACATTGAACTTGGTGCCAAGGAAAACGCTTCTCCGAGTGAGAAGTCAAGGACTGGGTGGTGGGAGAAGACAGGAGACTGCAGCACGAATGTTAAGGGAAGAGGACTGAAGGACCCGGGCTGTGTGAGGCCTTTACTAAACAAATCTGGGTGTGCTGACTTCCTCCACAGTACACTTTATTATTCTCAGCAGTGTTTATTACCATCCTCTTTGAGCCAAGCACTGTTTCTAGGCACTAGGACTTTGAGATCGATAAAATGAGTCTTTGTCTGCTTCCTAACAACGGTCCTATGGTAGAAATCAGAAAATACACAAATAAGTAGCATATAAACATAAATATTAAACATATATAAAACAGACGGTGATTCAGAGAAGTTTGTACTCTGGGTGATGAGAAGGGACCAGTTAGTGAGGACTTAGGAAGCCAGTTACCCTGAAAACCTGCTTGAAACTGTTGCTTTACCCACCATTGAAGTATCAGAGAACTCATAAATCAAAATGTCAAGGTACGAAAGAACAGGCAGTGAACTTTTAGTATAAAATGAAACCTTAACTGCCATTATTATTTTTTTTATAAAAAACCATGTAAATTGGTAAGGCTAACACATGCTATCAGCATAGTAATTTAATGTAAATAGAGACAAAATAGAAATTGCATCTAAACGTAGGGAATCGATGGCAAGAGGACATGGTGAACTACTGTCTGCCAAATAGTTATGTCATAGTTATGTTTTCAGTCCATCACAGAATGTGATGCTTAGTAGAAACTCTCAGCTCAACGCAGTCTAGAGTGACCTAAGACAAGGACGACCTCAAGGAAGAACTCTCTAGATCCTCTTGTCCTATGAGCCTGTCTGTGGGAGGTAATCAGATTGTGTTCATGGGTTCATGGCGGTGAGAAGACATCCCCTCTGTGGGTGGCCCAATTCCCTACGTGGGGGATTCTGAGCTGTGTGAGAGTGGAGAGACCGAGCTGAGGACAAGCATCCTGCATGGCAATTCATTGACTGTAACCTGCTCTCTTTCCAACCTGGGTTGCTTCAACCCTTTTTTTGACAGTCTGATGGTTCCCCACCCTTGGAGGTCACAATATTGATGCCGGAGTTAGTGCAGACACCTGATCTTTGTAACACACTACATCCTGGAACTCCTGGACACAAGTGATCCTCCTGCCTCAGCCTCCAAAGTAGCTGGGAATAAAGACTTGGGCCACCCCTCCTGGCTGCTCTTGACTATGGATGTACTATGAGTAGCCGCCTTGCCTGCTCTGCAGCCGTGTCCTATAACCTAGGTAGTTTGCATATAACCAAAAGAGAAAGGGAAAAAAGCAAGCCCTGATCCTACAGTAAGAGGCAGCTAGCAAAGCAAACAGCAAAGATGTTTTCAAAAAGAAAGACCGAACAAAACTTTTCTAACAGTTATAAATGTGACACTCACTAGGTATCTGTGGGAAAGAAAGACAGCTTGAGTTAGCAAGTCCTCTCTCTATATCTGTAAATGACATGAGATCATTAAAAATGATTTAGTTTAAAAGGCAGGATCTAAATAGTGCAGGATCTAAAGGTATTCTAAAATTGCTTAATAATATTTGTTTTAAAATCATTATTTAGGACATTGGAATCCCTTTCAGTGACACTGTGTATGCAGCAAAGATATGTTCAAGAGGCAGTGTGCGAGACCTAACAGATAGCTCAGGGGTAGAGCACTTGCCTACTCTGTAAGAAACTCTAGATTCGAGCCCCAGACCTGCCAAAAAGCAGAAGGAATAGGGCCTTGTCTGCCTAATACACAAGAAAGAAATGTGTAAGTGTCCTAGC
Organism: Peromyscus aztecus; assembly: GCA_902168405.1. Classification (NCBI taxonomy): domain Eukaryota; kingdom Metazoa; phylum Chordata; class Mammalia; order Rodentia; family Cricetidae; genus Peromyscus; species Peromyscus aztecus. The sequence continues at coordinate 15,094 of CABHPQ010162735.1, forward strand.
GTGAGTGCCAGAGATGTATGTACCATGATAGCTCACTTGTTTCCAGAGAAGAGAATCACAATTGATAACGTGGCTTGAAGCTAGACATGGTGCATACACCTGTCAGTCAGAAGACATTCATAGGACTGAGACAGGAGGGTAGTGAGTTCAAAGCCAGCATGGGCTATTAGCAAGACCATTCTCAAGGGCAAAAAAATCAAAATGGTTTGGGGAAAGGGAATTATCTAGATTATCTATTTATAATTGTTATTATCTAATTATCTGAGTACTGAATACTTTCATGAACTGTTTTACGACAGTTCCTGCTAAATCCAAAATTGATAAAACAAGAAAAAATAACTTAAAAAACTGAAACAGCCTGGACTGGTACTGTTAATCAATATTTATTTATTGTATACAGCTTAAGAGCACATGAAACTTATGCTTGTAGATATATATTTAAGTGTGTGTCTCACAGTTAGCTTAAGAAAACTGTGTTCATGGTGAGACCCAGATTTCAGATCCCTTTGTCTCGTAGTCCTCATTTGGCACGTCTTGGTCCAAGTCCAGCCAAACTCCTTAACAGTAACGTGTGAATCACAGTGGGAATGAGTTGGGTCAATATGAATGCATGAGCACCACAGAAGAAGCCAGGCTCATGTTCTCCTGGCAGCCTCTTAGCAGTAACATCATGTTTGAAAGGTAAAGGCAGCGCATGGTCTGTGTACACAGTTTTTAAGTGTTTCTAAGAAATTTAGAGTCATGGTCATTGACTATGAATGTGAACTAAACCAGAGAAGTTGAACCTGCACTTACAGAGCTCGCCTTATAAACGCTACTGCTCTGTTTCATTGGAGAAATTTTCATACATTTACATTTGATAAATACCACTACCAAAAAGTTGTATAAAAAAATTGAAATGCCAGCTCACTAAATCAACTCATAAAAACTAAAGTTAAAAGTAAGATATTTTCCACAATTATTTTAAAATACGTTATTTACTGGAAGTAAAGTCCAGAGAATTACCACAGATGAAGTGTGAGTGTATTTCTCCCACTTGTAAATGAGCTCTTATTTCCTACAGTGTATATTCTGGTCCACAATGAGTCATTTTCAACATGTTTCAGTTTAACTCCTAATACATTTTTAAACTTGGCAAGCATATTTAGATGAACATTACTTCCAGTTTTTAGAGGCTGCTTCTAAATTATACTTCAGTTCTGCAGTCAGCATGAAGAGTTCTTTCAGTAAGAAGGAAGCAGCATTGATTGGAACTGTATGTTTTGGAAAAGGAAAAAATACTATTTTTAAATTTTCATTATACACAAATGCTAAGTGTTATCTGAAAGAGCTGTAGTTGTGTCTTGTATAGTTGTGTTTAGTGGAAGAAGAAAAAGAAGTATAATTTACCTTGAGTAAGAATTATTAAATTCTTCACTATGCTTAACAGTAGTTTATTGTTCTACATGGATTAATTTTTTGGTAATGCTGATGACATTGGAGGTAATAGTTTAGTTTTTGTTCAGGCTCCGTTTTGGTTACAAAACATAGCACCTGGCCTTTCTGGTCAGAGGCCTACATAAATGTAAAAGCTCTGACTGAGGGCGGTAGTGGCAATCGCCTTTAATCTCAGCACTCAGGAGGCAAAGGCAGGCGGATCTCTATGAGTTTGAGGCCAGCCTGGGCTACAGAGTGAGTTCCAGGACAGGCACCAAAACTACACAGAGAAACCCTGTCTCAAAAAAAAAAAAAAAAAAAGCTATGACTAAGTCCAGTACTCAAGAGGCAGACAGATCTCTGTGATTATGAGGCCAGTCTGGTCTACACAGTGAGACCCTATCTCAAAAAAAAAAAAAAGTCAGTAAGTATGTGGAGGATTATTTTTATATTTCTAACTCAGGGTTATTTTATAATTACCACTTATTGGAGCCATATGAATATTCTAACATATTCATTTGGCTGACCTATCTGCTATTAATTATAATATACTTTTTGTTGTGACCTTTATACTGTCTTATTATTTTTAACATTTCAAGTTCATAAAAGTTTAGAGTTGGAAAAAACATATCATTGAAAATAGATCAAAGCTCATATGAACTCACAGAGACTGAGGCGGCATGCACAGGGCCTGCAGGGGTCTACACCAGGTCCTCTGCATATATATTCTAGCTTCCAGTTTAGAGTTTTATGGTATTCCTAAACGTGGCAACAAGCGCATCTCTGTGTCTGTATCTGTTTCTTGTGCCTTCTGTTGGGCTCTTGCTGTTTATTTGTTTAGTCCTATTCAGATGTTAGTTTTTTATTTATCTTATCATAGTATAGTGTGGTCCCTTAGATGTCTATTTCTTTTCTATTAACAGAAAGGGGGTGTATTGGGTAGGAAAGGGGGTGGGGAGGAACTGGGAGGAGTAGAGGGAGAAGAAACTATAAACAGTATATATTAGGATGAAAAAATCTATCTTAAATAAAAGGGAAAAAATTAAAAAGAATGTATTCTACTCAGTTTGCAAATGATGGAAGACATTAAAAAGACTATTTAACTTGTCCTGAGTTACACTGTTTCTAGAAGCAGAGCTGGGATTAAACATCTGGTATTTGTTGCTTTTGTTGTTGTTTGATTTTGTTTGTTTGGGATACAGTTTCCTATAGCACAACTGGCCTCAAATTTGCCTGTAGCCAATACTACCCTTAAATTCCTGATCCCTCTATTTCAACTTTCCAGGTGTTAGGATTAAAAGTTCTACACCACTGCCTCCAGTATAAACAAATATTCTTTTTATTTCTAGTTCAATTGTTACATCTGCCACAATATTATGTTATACTTATATAAACAGTATGTGAAGCATAGTATGTATGATGTCATACAACACCAGTAAATAAATTTGTACTCTCATATATCCTTCCTAAAAACAACAAAATTCCAAAGCAAGCTTTGTGCCAGCTCTCTCCTTTCAGAAGCTCTAGGGAAAGTCCTCTTACTGCTGCCCACTTCTGGGGACCCAAGAACATTGGCTTATAGTCACATCTCCATCCAGTCTCTGCTCTTGCCTTTCTGTGTACTTATAAGATGCTTGTGATGGCATTGACTGCCTACTCAAGTAATGGAGATAAAGCTCCTCATCTTCAAATCTTAACCACATCTGCCAAAATCTTTTCCTAATAAGGCAGCATGCACATATTCTGGGAGCTGGGACCTGGACAGATCCTTCAAGAACCCTCTATTCAACTCACACATGAATCTTTTAAGACACATGAGTTATATTTAGATGGATCCATTAGTTGGAATAACATTTTTTAATTTAACTAAATTTTTTATCAGCTAATTTAAATAGTTATTTAAATTCTATATTTCTATAAATTATCTTTTCATCTTTAGTAATATATTATTTAACAAATTATTTATTAAC
>CABHPQ010162736.1:0-34560 GCA_902168405.1 Peromyscus aztecus
ATTCTGAGAAACCTCCATATTAATTTCCAAAGTGGCTGTACAAATTTCCACTTCTACCAGCAGTGAAAGAATGTTCCCCTTGCTCCCCTTGCTCCACATCCTCACTAGTATGAACTGTAATTTGTGTTTTTGATCTTAGCCATTCTGACAGGTATAAGACAGAATCTCAAAATTGTTTTGATTTGCATTTCCTGATGGCTAAGGATGTTGGACATTTCTTTAAGTGTTTCTCAGCCATTTGAGTTCCCTCTGTTGAGAAATCACTGTTTAGATTTGTGTCTGCTTTTTTAAAGATTAGTTTATTTAGTTTGTTGATATCTAATTTCTTGAGTTCTTTATATATTTTGGATATTAGCCCTCAGACATGGAGTTGGTGAAGATCTTTTCCCATTCTGTGGGCTGCCTTTTTCCACTATTGACAGTTTCCTTTGCCTTACAGAAGCTTTTCAATTTCATGAGGGTCCATTTATTAATTGTTGATATTAGTGCCTAATGCAGGAAATCCATGGATTACTGATAAAAGTACTATTTATTAACAGATAATATGGGGGAAACAACTCACTAATTCAGGATAAGGCAAATTAAATCATGGTGTGTGAGCTGGCTTTTTGGAACCTAGGGCCTATGCTGAGACACTTTGCTAAGCCTTGGTGTAGGGAGGAGGGGACTGGACCTGCCTCAACTGAATCTACTAGGCTGGGCTGACTCCCCAGGGGAGACCTTGCCTTGGAGGAGGTGAGAATGGGAAGTGGATGGGGGGGGGAGGCCAGGGGGTGTGAGGAGGGAGGACAGGGGAATCCGTGGCTATTATGTAAAATTAAATTAATTATAAAATAAAAATATTAAAAAAGAAGTCTTGGTGATATTTTAGCTTTTGTATATATATTAGCTAGTTCCTAAAGTGATTTTCTTGTAATGCTATGTGTGCTTCCAAGAACTCCTAACAGTGTATTTATCTAAAATACCTATCAAGCATCCAAAGCCAAATGAAACAACACCTGTTTCCTAGGTCAGGGGATAGCTTTATTTCTTGTGCAATTTAGGGTGAGACCCTCCTTTCTTATACAACCTTACTAATAGACCCCTAACTTCTTGCCTAACCACTTCTAGGAATGTAGATTGAGCCCATAAATTCCCTTCTTGACTAACCAATCATTAGTACTCATGTGGGTTGTAAAAGAAAGCCTGATGGCCACTGCCTGAGGAAAATTCTTACCGGCCTTTATGACCCCATAAGAATTCAAGTTTGATGACCATGCTCTGCCAGAGGATCACTATGGCTTGGGTTTATAACTGTGCACCTCAGAGACTGAGGGAAACTGAGGTATAAGGAGAACGAAGAGAGGATTTTGAGGATTTTGGCTGGAGAGGATTTTTGACTAGAGAACTGGAGGTCAGGATAGAAGATGAGGAAGAGCCCCAGATAGGAAAGTACTAGATGGGTAAGAACAAGATGAGAAGAACCTAGATGAGGCAGAACTAAAATGAGAGAATTAAGATAGAACTTAGAGGGGACAGCAGATAAAGGTAGAGACAAATCAGGTAAGAAAGAAACTAGGCTTGAGTACGGAACTGTAGCTGTGTAGATAGGATTTTATCCCAGAGGAATAAAGTAGATGGACAAAGAGCTTGGTGTACTTAGATTCATTTCCTGAAAATAAATCTCGCTGTTCGTAGTTTCTCTTCTGAGCCCCTGGGAAGCATATTATTAAGGCTGGTCCTTTAGTAACATACAAGACCTTTCCACTGCCAGATATGCGACATGTGCCTGCCAGACAGAGCTCGTTCCCTGTGCCTCTTTTCTTGACTCTTACTCCTCCTCATCTCTAACTTCCTCTCTGCCTCTTCTTTTTCTCTCTTGCATCTCTTCCTGCCTCTCCCAAGTCCCCACTCTGACATAGTCTTCCACTCTTTCACTCTTTTGCTCCTCCCCTCCCTCAAACCTCTTGCACCAACTCTGTTGCATGTGGCATGTTGATCAGTGGCATACCTTGACAGGGCTCCCCAAGGCTCCCCATCTCACGCTGGGACTCTACACGTACTCCACCTGCAGCAAAGCTGCTCTCCTCTACCTATAACAATCTAATTTCTCCTTCACCATCAGTTTTGCCTTCCATTCAGCACCAACAATTGGGTCTCTGACAGTGCTACCTGCCTCTGACCATTCCTCTGGATGTGAGACTGGCCTCAGTATTTCCTTGGACAAGACCGCCAGGGAACTGAGAAAGAAGTCTACACTTTCTTTTTCTTTGCGTCAAGACCTGCTTATGTCTGTCTATTCTCCCTCTTTAAATGTTTTGTCTGTTTGGTAAAGTGTGTGAGTTAGAGATGGACAAGCCAACTTCATCTCACTCAGCACATATCGTTTCTCTTTTTCTTCTCATTTACTCAACTCCTGTTTAATTTATTTATGTGTATGTGTATATATATATATATACATATATATATATATATATGTGACTTGGATTTAACCCCATATGTGTGAATGTAAATTAGCTTTAATTCTGCACTTATGAGTATGTAATTTGGACTTAACTCTGTGTATATTTGTATGTAACTATTATTTAAAAATGTTTTCAACATCAATCACATGGTTCTCCTCCATCTTCTCTGATGACCTCATCATGATGTAGGCAGCCACATGGCTGGAAGTCATTTTTTACTAAGTTAAAGAGTATACTTAGTTCTAATGACCTCTCTGCTCATTTTATTTCCTTCTAGGCTAAGGAAGCAACAAGCCTCAAATATTTTGGATCGGTATGCTGTGATTTAAACTATACTCTATATGGTGAGGTTATAAATGTCTATTCAAATTAACAAAAGCTGATTTAGAGATTTACACCTAAGTACTTATATCTTCGCCAAGTGTTCAATACCATGCTTACAGAGAATTTAAATAAATGGTGATACATGTTTGATAAATAAGGTATTTGATACACAAGATATATATTCTATAATAGAGTTTCTGGTTCTGAGAGGGTCCTTTCTCAGAGTTGGGTATTGGGGCAGAGGCCCCCATGGCTTGTCCAGGGCAGTGCTGACCTCTCTGCTCCCTCAGTCCTGCTCACAGCCCTTTTCTCCTGTTCCCACTTGGCCCTGGTGATCTTTCCCCTGTCACTTTTCCTTGCCTTCTCAGGAGACAGCCTTTCCCATTTGATACAGACTTGTTCTGTTTTTACCCATGAAATGGTTATTTTGGTTCCTTTACTGAGCCTATTACCTATGATTAGAAAGTTTTATTACAGGGACAAGCTTTACTTAGTCCCCTGTGTCTATATATGCTTTCAAAGTCAAACTTAAGATAAGTAACTAGAAACACAATTTATCTATTCAGATGCACCTATTAGACTGACAGTCCTCAAGTGCTCAGAGATCTGCAGAATATGGCATTTAAATGTTTAATTAAAAAGCTTTTCATGATAGAGAGATAGGCCAGCTCCTAGCAGAACCCTTGTTTTCTCCAAAGAAGGTGGATGAGCAGAGAAGAACCTTCCCTGGAACTTGCTTCAAAAGTGGTCATACCAGCCATTGAGCAAAAACTGCCTTTCACCTCAACTGCTGCCAAGACTTTCAGACTGTGAACAACAGGAGACTAGGGAATTGATTGCCTCACTTTTGCCTAGACAAGGTAGGCTGATCCTCCCCACAAGTTCCTACTCCACAGCTGTCAGATCTTCTGAGGTCTAGCAGGCCTAGTCCTGACAACCAAAGACTGATGCTTCCCTGAGACCTCTGCCCTCAACAACCATGGAGGACCCTGGGGTGGCTGTCTAAGTAGCCAGCAAGTAAGTGTCTGTTATTTTTAATTGCTAATTTAGGTAAAATATATCCTTCTCAGAACTCTGATTCTGTTTGATGACCAGGCTTTGTCAGTTTGACAGCAGCAACCAAGCCTTCATCTCTAAGTCTAGATACAGTTTACCTGGCCACCAGACGAGAGAGAGAGAGAGAGAGAGAGAGAGAGAGAGAGAGAGAGAGAGAGACTTTGCAGTGATTGTCTCAGTGGTCAGCCACCTGTATCACCTGATAAATTAAATAAAAAGAAGGTGTTGATAAGGAAAAAGTGGTTTGAAATGTATAAAAGAAAAAAAAAACACATCCCAGACTTCTCTCTCTCACTATGCTACTGTCATATTAAGACCCCAACATTTTATAGCCCTAACATTAATTGATAGAATTCTGAAAAGCTATTAATTTAGCCCTGTCAGAGCACTAAACACTATACTCTACCACTATATTGTCATAGCCACAAGCTCAGAATTTTAAATTCCCTTTGGTTGTTTTCTAACTATAGACTTAAAAGATGCTTTTCATTGTGCAAAAAAACATCTGTCACAGTTTTACAGATGAAAAAAAAAGAGTGTTAATGCTTTCAACCAAAATCATTTCTGGATCCCCTATGACTCAAAGGCATGAATTTCTACAATGTAAATTTCAGTATAGATTATAAACAGTGGGAATACTAATCTGCCTAAAACTTATCCTTTCACAAACTCAAAGAATTTTCTTAAGTTCCAGGGAGTCAACTTGGATCCACCTCAAGCAGCTCAGACACACCCCTCAATTACGTACTGTCAATCAACAGCCTAAGCCTCCCTACCTTTTCCTAAACCTGGGACTCCCCTCTATCAACTACCAAGACCTAAGAAAAATGTTTTCCCTAAACTTAATTTTATCGTCTGCCTCCCAGCATCTTGCCAGGTCCAAGTGGTGCTGGAAGGTTCCACAGAGCCTGGATAGCAGTGAAACAACCAGCTGCCCCAGGACATGGACAGCATCCCAGTTTTCTCAAGTCCCACAAAGATGACCAGTGTTCCTCAAGTCAGCAGGAAGCAGTCTTGAGAACTTGGTGTCCTCATTCTGCCTCATCTGCCACCCCTAACTCCTCACCTTTTTTTTTTTTTTTAATAATAAACAAAATGGAGGAATGTTAGCATTTAGACATTACCTGGCCCACCCCTTGAGGACCCAGCAGGATGCACTTGCTCACATTCAGGCAAATACCTAGACAGCCCAGGTCCTGCGGCCATAGTCTGTGCACATGCACTGTGTGGATGTATAGTCTCTACATGCATGTGCTAAATTCCCTTATTAAAGGGAAACCCCTTCCTTTCTCTCTGTCTTCCCACGAGGCTGGGTCTGTACCTCCTCTCTTCCCCTCTCCCAGTCTCTTCTCTTCCTTTCTCTTCCTCTCTTATTCCTCCTCTCCTCAGCCCTTATTTCCAGAGGCACACTGCATCCCTCCCCCACCTCCCCAATAAATTCTCCACGTGAGTTACCTCACTCATGGAAAATGCACCTACCACCATATCCAGCACCCGACTGACTTAAGGGTTAAACTTGAAACTTTTAGCAGCGATCCAATAGATGGAAGGGAGCAACCCTACTTGGGCTATGCACTCCCATCCCTCCTCCTTTTCTGCTATGCTTGTCTCCTTTTCCTGTTTGCTCTCCTCTACCAGCAGCCTGGAAGCTTGGGTGGGCTCTGGCCTACTGAATGCGTCCCTTATCTCCTGCCTCCTGCTTCTGTGCCTGCTGGTACCTCATGCTTTTGCTCAAAATGTCTCATTCTTCTGTTTTCCCTGTCTCTTTTCACTCCCTCCCTCCTTCCCTCCTGCCTCCACTGCTGCCACCATGCCACAGCCTGGAGGTCCCTCTTTCCCACCTGGCTGCACTGCCACTGTTTCTCACTTTCCTCTATAGCATCTTCTCTGGGCGCTGGTCCATGGGGCACTGCTGCTCACACCTGGGCCAACAATACCTGGCTCCCCGAAGTGGGCTGGGCTGATACAAGCAATGTCTGGTGCCACTGCCTTCACCACCTTGGCCAGGAAATGTCTTTCATTCTTATGGTCTCTTACATACTGCTTTATACTGTAAACTCTTATTTTAAGATTTTTAAGTTGATCAGCTGACACCGTTTTCTTGGAAAACTTTTTGTGTGTCTTGCTGTTGGAAAGTATGAATGTGGCCACAGTATGCTTGGTTTGCTTATGAATGTCTGAGATTACTGGTTCTGTGTGTCTTGCTAACAGCTTGGCTATGCTCGCTAGGTGCTTGGGCTCAGATTTTGTGATGACAGAGAAAGTTATTTATGCTGTTCTACCTTATTATGAAAAAAAAAAACAGCTAAGAAATTGGATATCATTTAAAGACATAAAAAACATGTAACTCCAGATTTAAACTGCTCTGGAAAATACCACATGGTCTGCCATGGTGAGGGTGTCCACATGGGCAGGCACCATCTTGACTAAGGTCAAAGCCAGACAGGTCATATGACTTCACTACCGTTTTTGATGAGGGTGAACATGTTGATAGGTGCCATCTTGCCTAAGGTCCAAGACAGACAGGCCATATAACTTCACTGCCATCTTTAGTAAGTATGATAGGCCCACAAGGAGACTTCAGGTCTCCAAATTATTTTGGATTGGGTAGATTTCTATATGATAATTCCTGTCCTGCCCTAAAAACAAGGTTATTAAAAGATAGAATTTAAAACAATGCTGGTTTACTGAGATACTACAGCTGAACCTCTGAATTCATGTACTGCTAATAGCCAGATTTTGTAACCTAAGAATAATTCCATTGATATTGAAACTAAATTGCATGCAGTGTTAAAACTAGATTTTGCCTTATATATCTTAGGACCACAGCTAAACAACAGAGACTGAGATGTTCCTACTTGATGATACCTAAATAGTCTGTCAAAGGGTCTCTCCTTATCTAAGGTTTATTTAGGCTAACAGAGGCCAATTTAAGAATATATGCTTAGCCTTCTTGCTTTTACTAACATTTGTAAGCTGTTACTAATTGGGAAAACTGTATATCCAGATTTAACTTATATATGTTCTCAAAGTTAAGCCTAAACAACATTTGTCTATTTTAGATATACCTAACAAATTTTGTTCCCCTGATCCTCAGACACCTTTAGAGATATGAGAATATGGCATTTAACACAAAAACTTTTTATGGTAAAGAGACATGCCAGCTCCTGGCAGCATCCTTTATCTCCTCCAAGAAGATGGATGGCCATGGAAGAGCTTCCACCTGGAGGCTTGCTTTGGATATGACAATGCCAGCCATTGAGCAAAAAAAAAACTACCTTTCCCCCTAGTGGCTGCCTAGACCCTCCCCAGGCTGGATAGTAGGACATTTGGGGGATTGAGTGCCCCATGCTACAAAGTCAAGGTGAGCCAGTCCCCCCAAATTCGTACTACACAAAAAATATGTCAGATCTTCTGGGCTTAGCAGCTAAAGGCAAGTACTGCTTGTGCCCCCCAATGACCAATAAGAGATCTGGGACTTCCTAGGTAGCTGGAAAGCTGTCTAATTTCTGCTCATTTATTTATCCTTCTCAGAACTGGTGGTGTTTGATGACCAGGGTATTAATAAATATGCCAGTTTTACAGCTCCCCTCACAACCCCAAGGCTACAAGCACTTGGTAGCTCATTAGTAAGTTTCCTGCTAAAACTACAGTCAGGTGTGCCTTATTCACAGACTTCATGGTACAGGATAAACAAATATCAGATGTAACTTCAGAGGTTCAAAGTTTTAGCACTGATAAAAGCAGTTCTGATAAACTGATAGAGCACTGACTACAAACAGCTTCAGGAGTCCTTAAATTTCTAGCTTTTTGCTATGACACCAAGATATAAATCTGTTCTAGCTGTTTTGCAGGCACCTGCAGGTTGCTGCACAGGTCCACCCCTCCTGCCAGACTCATGCCAAGGACAAACCCACAGGGGCCCTCCAGATTCACCAGCCCCTGTATCAGCTCCAAAGATGCCAACTAGACAAGTACTGGGAGGTTAACTTCACCCACATGCCCACTCATAAAAACTCCATTATTTCCTAACTTGTTGATATTTTTACAGGATGGATAGTGGCACCTCCCATCTCCAGAGAAACAGCACATGCGATGTCTCTGTGGAGGCCCACAAGGGTTTTCTAGTGAGATCTAAGCTTGCTTTACCCAGCAAGGCTGCATTAAGGGATGGCTTAACCACGAGCATGGTTACCAGGTGATTGGAAGGATTTGCACTTGGCTGTCCTGGGGCAAGTCTTTTGTTCCATCCCTTGGCATTCCTATAAAAAGCCCTTTAGAAGAGACAGAAGGGGCCAGTGGATAAGGATCCAGGACCTCCAGAGGCTATCCTGTGTTTCTGTTTCTATTCCCTCTATCATTCTATCTAGTATCTATTATCCCTCTCTCCTCAGGAGAGCCTGTTGTAAATGTGGGAGCTGGTCTCCCACATGGCTCCTGTACTCCTAACATATATCATCCATCAATTTGGCATGCTATTCCCCCCCAAGCTCCTGAAACATCTGGTACCACCTCTCCAGACTCAAAAGCTATCTTCTCTTTCAGCTGTGTCATTCACCCTTGCGTCTTCTGTACAACCAGGTAATTTCTCCGTTCTATCCTTCCTGGCAGTTATCACTCTTCCCACAGCTAGCCCCACTCATAGGGTGGATGATAACAATCTATTTTTTCTTCTAACTATCTGCCTTCTCAGCTCCCTCAAGGAACAGATGCCTGAGGTCTCCAGGATGACAACTAACTGAATGCTTTTTCACTCACACCTCCCACTATATGTGACCCCAACTCCCAACTTCCCCCTCCCCACTTTGTCCCAAGTCAGCAGGAAACAGTCTCAAGAATTTGGCTCTCCTCATTTTCTGCCCTACTTGTTATCCATAACTCATATTTTTGTAATAAACACAAAGGGAGGAATGTTAGCATTTAGACATTACCTGGATGGCCCCTTGGGAATCTTGCGGTAAGTATACAGTACCTTGGCATCCAGGGTCCTGACAGTGTCATCCTACATAGCCCCGTTTGTGTAGCCCATTTGTCAATGAGCCAAAGCCCCTTTAAGGGGTGGGCTCTCCCCACCTTTTTCTCTCTCTCCCTCTCTATTCCCACGAGTTCATATCTGCACCTCCTCTCTTCCCCCTTTTCCCATCTCTTATCCTCACTTCCTCTCTTCTTCTCTTATCTCCAGAGGCTCACTCTGTGTCCCTTCTTCTCTTCCCTTAATAGAATCCTCTATGTGAGCACTGTCTGCATGGCATGAGAAATTTTCTGCCATGGCCTTTGGCTCCAACTCACCAAAGCTACCACCTGCCATTTTTAAAGTACAAGTCTTAACTACCATGGTTTAGAATTAAGCCGTGTTATCTCAGAGACCTCTTTTTCTTTAAGCATTTTTTCTTTATATTTTCTTTAATGTATTTTAAGTCCATATATGTTTAGAATTGGTTTGGCAATAAAAATACATTGAGATTCTAGCTGGATGTTAATTTAAATTGTAGAGCAATTTGAGGCTCTCTCAAAATTTATAATACTGAGTTTTCTATTCTATGTGTATAAATGGTTTTTCTTTTTCTTTGTCACATAAATATATTCCACATAGAAGCCTGTTATAATTTCATTTTGATTTATTTTTTATGCTTTTTTAAAAAAAAAGATTTATTTATTTTATGTATATAGTGTTCCATCTGCATGTATGCCTGCATGCCAGAAGAGGGCACCAAATCTCATTATAGATGGTTGTCAGTCATCTTGTGGTTGCTGGGAATTGAACTCAGGACCTCTGGAAGAGCAGCCAGTGCTCTTAACCTCTGAGCCATCTCTCCAGCCCCATTTTGATTTATTTTTAGTATTGATTGATATTATATGCTAATATAAAGGGTAGAAATTTTGAAAATCCATTTTTATTTCTTTCATGTGAAAATATGATTTTTTGATACAAATTCAATAAAGAGACTCTTCTAAGTTGATTTATTAATTCTCATATATTACCTATAGACTCTTCAAAATTTTTCTTTTATAATACATTTTAAATTAAAATACAGTTATATAACTTCCTTGTCCTTTTATTCTCTCTAGCCCCTCCCATGTCCCCTCCCACCAGTCCCTTCCATGTTACCTCCCTTGAATCTCTCCCAGTGCCCCTTCTCAAACTGATAGGCTCTTTTTCTTTGAATATTATTGTTACATACAAACATTTAGATGTACATATATATACATACATATATACATACGAAGTGCTGAATCCATTTTGTTGTTTATGTGTACATGGTTTAAGTCTGGCCATTTCAGTATGCAAGTAGGGAGCTCATTCTTGGGAGAGGTTAAATTTTCTCTATCTCAATAGCTATTAGTTGCCTGTAGTTATTTGTTTAGGGGTGGGATTTCCTAAGATTTGCAGCCCTCTCTATTAGCATGTCTATTGATATGATACTGCCGTTGTTCAAGTCCTCTTTATGCATCCATTCCGAGGAGAGAAGTTTCACAGTGGACTTTTACTATTTTTCTGCCTCCTTTTCCTCTATGCTTCTTTTTTTTTAAAGATAGCAGTAGATTTTTTTTTTTAAGATTTATTTATTTATTATATATACAGTATTCTATCTGCATGTATGCCTGCATGCCAGAAGAGGGCACCAGATCTCATTAGTTGGTTATGAGCCACCATGTGGTTGCGGGGAATTGAACTCAGGACCTCTGGAAGAGCAGTCAATGCTCTTAACCTCTGAGCCATCTCTCCAGCCCTTCTCTGTGCTTCTTGAGCCATGGATGCAGGAGCTGTGTTGCAGATGCATTCAGTGAAAATGGGGATAGGGTGGAGAGCCTCAAACCATTGATCTCTGAATAGACTTTGTTTTTAGCTGCTTGTTTTAAGCTCAACCCTGAAAACATATGCAAGGGCCTGAGTAAAGCTTATCCCTGTAATTAATTACATCAGTACTCAGCCTGACTACAATTAAAAAATTTGATTATTTATGACTGACTATTTACTTATGCTCTCTAACAATTTACAATAAGTAGCCTTAAAAACAACGATTTTAAGTTGAAGCTTTTCTAGTATCAAATATGGGTTCAGCCACATGTTAATGGAAGGGCCATAAGTTCCTTTTACCAGAGATAAGAAGAGTGGTTCTCTTTTTTAGCAAGCAAGAACTTTCTCCAAGCCCCTGGGGAAATGGGAGCTTTATCTAAATGCCTGACTTTGGGAAAATGACTTTGTAGTTTTGTCTCTGTTAAGTATGAGCCTTAAAATTTTTTTTCTCAATTGAAGCTCCTTTTAGTATCAATATAAAACATTTATATGACTCAAGTTTATCCAAATAGCTTAAGCTTAACAAATTTAGCAAAGACAAAGAGGCTAGGCAACATTTTTAAGCCTTAATGTAACTTGGGTAAGGAGAAACATTCTCCAAGTCACTGGTTCTCAACTTTCTTACGTTATTTTATAACTTTTATAACTTCAGTTTTGTCATTGTTATGAATCTCAAAGCTAACATCTGACTTACAGTGGTCCTAGGCTGCCCCTATAAAAAGTTTTTTCCAACCCCAAAATGGTCAAGACTCACAGAGTCATAAGCTGTTTCAAGCCCTTTGTCAGACTGTTTAGAACATTGTCTTGCTGCATTACAAGAAATGAATGTTATGCCCAGATCACAGGGACCCCCGAAAGACCACCAAGGAGAATGAATCCTGCATGTAAAAGCAAAGAGCCTTTATTTCAAGCTCCGGAGCTTGGTCCCTCTGTTTGTCCAACATAGCCGTGAGAGCAGAAAGCCCTGAGCTCAGGTTGGGCAGAGTTTTTATCATAGCAGAGGTTAGGGTGAGGGGATTTCCAGGGTCCAGGACCCTGATTGGCTGACAATTGTCTAGGGGTAGCTGTAAAACAAAAAAATAGGTGTGTGCTAGACTCAAGGGCATCTGGCCACCTTATCTAATGGTTGGAATGTTTGGGATGTCAGGTACTTCCCCATCCCTGGGTGGACCCCTGGGTGGTATCAGCTTAAGGCTTTTCCTGGATCTGGGTGTTGCCTCCCAGTAAGCCTGTCACAGAAGCTGTGTCTAGGCCCCTAGGCCTGTCATGGCTGCTGTGTGGTCAAGCTATTTTGGGGTCCTTCACATGAACATCCCAGTTTCTGATATTTGTTGTTTATGGCTGTGATTTTAATTTTTAGCCTTTTATTTTAAGTTCAAATATTAACAATATAGAGCATTTTATAAACTGAAAATGTCCTATAGCCTCATAAATTTAAATACTTTAAAAACTGTCTTTAAAAAGGTTAAAATCTCTCAAATATCTTTTTGCAATACTGAAAATAAAATACCTTCTTTTACTTTAAGAGGGAGAAAACATAGCATCACCACAATCTGTATAAAGTAAAACCAAGCTCCATAGTGCAAACAATCCCAAAATTGTATAGGCTTTAAGTCCACTTAGAAAGTTGTTAGTGTTGGTTAAACGGTGCTGCTTGTGACTGACTGGCCATTGCCTGTGGCGGCCATGCCGACAGAGGAGAGTGCTGGAGGAAGAATCATAAGCCATGGTTATCTTTTTAGAGCTTTATTGGGAGACTGGGAGGGGGGGGGAGAGGACAGACAGAAGGAGAGAGCGGAAAGAGAAGGTGGGTGCACAGAGGGCCCACCCCTTTTTAGGCTGGGACACCATTGCAGGATGGTGACGTAATTAAGGACAGAATCCTTACAGTTAGTTATAGTCAATGTATCAGTGTACAATTGCATCTTTATGGATATCTTACCATGATGGTCACTGTTGTGATTTACAGATGTCACAACTGGGTAGGACTCTTAATTGTTTCCCTCCCTTTGCAGCTTGCATAACACTTTCTGGTACTATGGAAGTTAGCCTGTGGGAAAGGAGATTTTCAGGTTAGGTCCAACTTGAATAATCCAAGTCCTTTGTCTTAAGCATTTTGTGTCTTCAGCAATGGGGTCTTACCTTCAACCTCTGAGAGGCAACTAAGGGCAATAGCAATAGCCTCTATTATTCTAACCATCATGTGTACTACCCTGACCAACTATTCAAAAGATGGTTTCTTGTGTCTGGTTTCTTACGGGGAGTATTATCAGCCCAAGTGGCATAACTTTGTTTAATATGTGTGTGTGTGTGTGTGTGTGTGTGTGTGTGTATGTGTGTGTGCATATATATTGTACATCATAAATATATAGTCTATATAATACGTATAGATTCACATACACTCATATGTATTGTGTATAATTTTAGGAAAATATGAAATAATATGTTTCTTTTTTTAAGGACAAAGCTATGTTGTCTGTAAATGATAGCAGTAACACATCCTTGTAATTTTATGACCTTTATTTCTTTCCTTTCCCTGCTGCACTAGGTAGCATATCCAGTTCCAACCTGAGTAGATGAGGAAACAGTGAGCATCTGTCTCATTGGTGATTTCACAAGAATGGCTTCATCATTCACCATTAAGTATGGCAATTGCTGTAAAGATTAGTAGTTAAGAAATTATTTTCATCATAGTTATATCAGTACCTAGTAGATGTTTATTGATGTTTCATCCTTTCTTCACTTTATTTTCTTTAATATTTGGTCCTCCAACAATTTTATAAGCATTTTATAAAATTTCCCTCTCAATTTTCTACACTGTCAAATTTGTCATCAGGTCCATGATTTGGTGGTCACTGTATTCTGTGATTTATTTATTTTCTTTGTGACAAAGTAACTTTGTAGTACTATCTGCCTGGAACTTACTATGTAGACCAGACCGGCCTTGAACTTTGTCTCCTAGGAGCTGGGGTCACAAACATGAATTACTATTGCTTTTTTGGTTTTTTTTCTCTGTTGTTGCTGTTATTTGTTGTTTTTGTTTTTGTTTTTTCCTTCTGAAGACATATAGACCATTAGAACCACCGTTGGTTCTTGCTGGTATTTTCCCTTTGCCACTATTCTGGGAATTTGCACTGCCTTTGCTGGCCTCCAGGGCTGAATCTGGTTCCTTGGCTTTCCTTCTTGGCCTCCTCTTCTTCAAGTCATTGCCTATGGGCACCCAGCTCTGTGTAATACAATAGGTGACAGGTCAGTCTGCGGGAAACACTCAAAAAACTTGAAGGACTGAGTAGTTTTAGAAGAGAAAGTGTGGAGAAGAAAGGGAAAGAAATTGCTGCTGTGGTTCAATCTATGGCAATACCAAGGCTGCACTGATTAACACAAAATGTGATGGATACCATAATTGGGTGTATGTATTTTCTATACCATTTGTCAAAATGATTAAGGTGCATTTCAAACTGTAAAAATATTCATGGGATTTCTGAAAAGTCACAAGATCTGTTAAACTTTGAAATGGATTGCCAGAGATGACAATGACATTCTGTACATAATGAGTATTCATTCAACAGACATTAGTAGCCTTTGTATGTCAAGCACAGCTCTGGGTGTCTGAAATGCAATAATGAGTAATATAGATGGAAATCTTTGCCTTTCTTCATGGAGGAAGACAAATAATAAACAAAAAAATAGATTAATTCTTCTGTATAGAAGTTAATAAGAGGTATAGAAAGGGTATGTGTGATTGGGAATCCAAGGAAGGATACAAAGTAGAATTTTTAGATAAAGGAGTCAGGGAAGGCCTCATTGCAAAGGTCACAGTCAAGCAAAGATTCAAGAATAGCACTGCAGCAGAGGAAGCAGCCAGTAGAAAGGGAGCACAGGCACCCACCCAGCATGATCAGGGGCAGCTGCAAAACCAGGCTGGCTGAGGCACAATGGCAAAAGACAGCAGAGTGAAAGACAAAGCCAGTGAGGTTGTGGCTCTAAGACATGCAGTGACCTATGGGCTTTTCTCAATGAAATAGGAGTTTGTGAATACTTGCATCAGAGGACTGATGTGCTCTGAATCCTGATTGAAGGGACCACTTCCCTTGCTTTGTTGGGGAGAGACTGTAGTGACCCAAGGCAGAAATACAAAGACTACTCTAGAACCTTCCGATGTAACCTTCTGGCAGTTCCAAGTTGGTCACGGTACAGTTAGCTTTGTAGGTGGTGAGAAGTATCACCATTACTGGGAAATATCACCACAAAATTGATGTCTTAAAAGGAATTATGATTTATCATACTTCTGTGAGTTGGCTTCTTTGTTCTTCTGATGAGAAGGCTCACCCATATATCTATTCCACACTGGAAAGGTGGCTTCCACATGGGACCAGGGCCTTTTTGTTTCCTTTCACTCAGTTTTTTTACCCATTAGCAGCCTAGGGCCTGGGAAATGTGCTGTGATTTGGATAGGAACTGTCCTCCTAGAGGCTCTGCTTGGTCTGCAGTTGGTGGTAAATTTGAGAAGTGATTAGATCAGCAAGCTTCTGACATTATCAGCAGGTTTTCCTCTGATGAATTCATGTTGAATGGAGGTGAGGACTAGTTAGAGGAAGCAGGTTGCTGAAGTGTGTCTCTGAAGAACACACCATGTGATGTTCTGCCTCAGCATGAAGCAAGTTGAACAAGGATTGAAAACTATCTAACTATGAGATAAAATAGTTTCTCTCTTGATCTGATTATGTCAGGTGTTTTAACACAGTGTTGAATAGCTAACACAGAAGGATATGGGTGCTCTAAAGCACTTCCTGAGAGTAACATAATATCATGTCTTCAGAATTATGTTTTTCAAAACAAGTCACAAGTGCAGTGCAGATGTAGATAACAGGAAAATACATGATCTATCTTTTTTTAAAATTTTTAATCAATTAATCTGATTGTATATGTATAAGTGCTTTGCCTGGATGTATGCCTCTGTACCACAAGTGTGCCTGATGTCTAAGGATGTCAGAAGAGCACATTGGGTTCCCTAGAACTAGAACTATGGATGGTTGTGAACCTCCTAGTTGGAGTTGGAAATCAAACTTGGGTCATCTGTAATAGCAACACGTGGTCTTAACCTCTCCAGCCCTAGCCATTATCTTTTGATGGGAAGACTATCAAAATTACATTTAAAATAGGCTTAAAAATAGGATAGGAGGAATTTTTATCATGTATTCAGCATACCAGAAAGTGGTCAATGTTTTGAGAATATAGGTTGTGTATATATGATGTGAGATAAAAAGAGGATCCAAGAACAGCCATGAGATTTTGGGTTCTGAGCAATTGGCAAGGAGTTTCAGTGAACCAAAGTGGATGAAGCAAAGACAGAATGAGTTGTTAGAATTTACAAGCACAGGATTCAAGCAGGAAACCTGTAGGGGAGTCTTATGTACTAGCACTCTTTAAACAGCTCAACCATACATCAAATACTGTCTGAGGAAATCTCTTGACATTAGCCAGAAGAAGTGTTTCAAATTATAGAGTCCAAAGAAGATGGTAAGTAGATGTAGTGGGCACAAACAGATGAAGAGTACCTTTGTTCTAAAATGTGAGCCCACCACAGGTAATGGCAGTTTGCTGGGCATGGGCAGAAAAACATAAACAAGGCCACAAGAAGCTTCAAGGATAAGGAGTTACAAGAGGTTTGTTAGAAGATCTATGTGATTTAGAGTGATATAAGAGCCCTGGGAAGGACTGATAGAAGCTCTCTCCCTTAGTGAATCTAGGGTCTCTAACAGAAACAAAAACCAAGCAAACAAAAAACTGTGAGTGGGAAAACTCCACTTCCATATTGGGGTTGAAGCTAGAGGGTGGTTGCTTTGAGGTTTTAAAAGTGAAGAAAACCCATAACTTTAACACAATATCTTTATCTATTAATGCAACTCATTTCCCTCTATTTATAAAAAGACCATGGATATCAAGGGAGGGAGGGGGAGAGAAGAGAGAGAGAGAGAGAGAGAGAGAGAGAGAGAGAGAGAGAGAGAGAGAGAGAGAGGGAGAGGGAGAGGGAGAGGGAGAGGGAGAGGGAGAGGGAGAGGGAGAGAGACAGAGACAGAGACAGAGACAGAGACCGACAGAGAGATTCATGATGACTGAATCTTTGTGAATGTATAGAGGCAGGCCTTGGCTAGATCATTATTAACACCTGTGAACATTAACAATTGTCCTCTCCTTTTTTAGGTCAGGGAATCAGATGATGAGGAAGAACAGGTTCCTCCCCTGCCTGGTCCACATTCTTTTCTGCAGTTTACAAATAGGATATTACAGAGTCAAGACATAATCAAGCTAGTTTGACAGTCTACCCAAGTTAGAGAGTTAGACTCCATGACCTTTGAAAGTTAATTTTCATCTCAAGATTTTACATTCCAATTATGTCTGATGGACTATTTAAATAAATGATGGTTTTTCTATTAGGAAAGGAAATTGACTAGAATTCATTTTATTTGAGCTTCAAAAATTTGAAAGTAGGTCAACTCTTAATTATCCAGGGTAATAGGGAACATCTTGGATGGATTATTCCAAACCACAGGTAATTAAGAAAATGTGCAAATTAGGCACTGATTCATAACATTCATTAAAATTTACATTTAAACTACTACTTAAGCAGCATAAATTTGTAGATGAGCAAATCATCATGGCAAAAATAATTTTAAGATAGATATAGACATTTTTAAATAAAACATAGAGTTAAAAATACTGGCAAAGAATGGACAACCTTAAGTATTTTGTGCTATAAGAGCCCACATATTTATTTTGTGTGCCCCAGGACATTTAGCAGATATTATTATTTCCTTTTTGAGAAGGCAAGGGAATCATCAAGAGAAGTGTTTTATCCCTTGAAAATCTCTTGCTTAGTCTGATGCTAAGTCTTGCCCCATGTTATGGGCTGTGAGATCATCTCTTTCTCCCAAAGACATACTGCTATGAAATGCTTTGTGCGAACACAAAGACCAGGGCAAATGAAAAGGAGGAACTAGAGATCTGTTCACAATATCACACACTCTAACTTATCATAGACCAAATTCTAACACCTGTGCTGTATCACCCTTAGTTTTATTTTATTTTTAACTGATGCCCAAACAATATAGACTATTGCCACTGGTTGTCTTACAAAGGCAGAAGGCAAGACTTTATTGCTGAAGATACCATGCATTTCAGACACAGAACTTAGAAGAGTCAATCTAGATATGACCCAAAAGCCTCCTGTCTAAGGACTAGCTTTCATAGTACCAGAAGGTACTAAGCAAGGTGCAGAGGGAGGGAAGCAATCAGTAGTCATATCCACACTTGGTTCGGACCCGGATCAGTGCATTATTCAATCCTCCTTAGAGAAGTTTCTTCCTGCAGTAAATATGAATGAACACAAAGATGCACAACTGGACAATGGGCAGAAAGTGAAAGACTTTTAGATATTCATTCCAAAATGGGAAGTCTTTATCAAACCCCTTCCCTCAAGGCTTAAGGAAGCAGAAAGATTGTAAGAACCAGGGGTGATGGATGACTCAAAAAAATGTCCAGACACAACTAATACATACATGAATTCATAGAGATTATGACAGTATACACAATGTCTGTACAAGTTCTAACCAGACAAATATCCTGTCACTGAGATGGAGAAGTTAATACAAAGCCACAACCATAATCAAGAACCTGTTTGTGATTCATACCTATAGGGAAAAAGAAAATCAGTTTTGTCTAACAAAGTGTCACTGGGTATATCAGCTACACTCCAGTGCCAACATAAAATGGTGTCTCTCTCTAATTCTTTGTGTATGTATGTTCTTTTTTGTTTTATTTGTTTTTTTTCATTCCTTTTATTTATTTATTTATTTTCATTTTTTGGAAGGGGGACCACGCAACACAAAGTTGGGTGGATGGGGAAGTGGAGATGGTTTGGGAGGAGTCAGGAGAAGAGAAATAGAATGATCAAAATATATTGTTTGAAAAAAGTTAGTCCTACACAGCTGCGAGACCTATAAACCACAACATGGCAAGATATCCCTAAGGGTGCAAAAGTGGCACTCATATCTTGGTGATAACCAACAGCTAATTGGACTTAGGGCTTGCTTAACATGTGATAAAATATGACTGGAACTGGAAATGTAGTCAACTACCCATGGTAGTTAGGTCATGGATCTTAGAGGAGAATTTACTTTGAGGAAATTTACTTTCCTACACCAGTGTTCCTAACTGTGTTCTAAATACTTATCCTTATACCCACAGGTAAGTTTAGCTATCAGCTGTCATCAAAGAAACTTCTTTTTATGACAGACAGGGACCATTACAGAAAACCACAGCTAGGCAAAATGGAGAAAACAACTGATGATGAGATGCTCAGCCCCAGATACATCTACAATACGACTCTTGTACCTAATGCTCAGAGAATGTTTCTCTGAGAGAAGAGGGAGCAGAAAGAGTGTCAGAGCCAGATTGTCTCTTAGAGAGTAACGAGATGCTTCAACCTTGAAACCCCAGCAATGTGGTGCTCAAATAAGACTGAACACAGACAACAGCAACAGACATGATAACGTGGAAGGGGACAAATCTCATGGGGGCCCCACCCTTGAAGGAAGAGCTATAGGCAACCAAGAAATGCTGAGAGAGGGAGAATTTGTCTTTCCCAGGGATGAGTTCCCTAATTGGTTGTCTA
Source organism: Peromyscus aztecus (assembly GCA_902168405.1). Classification (NCBI taxonomy): domain Eukaryota; kingdom Metazoa; phylum Chordata; class Mammalia; order Rodentia; family Cricetidae; genus Peromyscus; species Peromyscus aztecus. Next base: position 19,298 of record CABHPQ010162736.1, read on the forward strand.
GTACCAAGGGCTCAGCTCTGAAAACATATACATACAAATAATACTAACGGACTTACTAGGTTGTATTTATATATTTATGTGTTTATATGTATATTATATATATATATGTAAAAATAATAATTAAAGAAAAGAGATGCCATGAATTTGAGAAAGAAGGAACATGGAAGGAGTTAGAGAGAGAAAACTGACAGAGTAATGATGTAATTACATTTTCATTTTAAAAATTGAATAAAAAAACTGACTGGAAAGATTTGTTATTCTGATTGTATCTCTTGTTTTTGTAAAGCTGCTTTCCAAAATAATGCATATTAGTGAATTTATTTTTATTAAATTAATTTGTAGCTAATGATATGTAGGTTTATTTCCTTATTTTGAAATTGTGTGCCTTATCTTGTAGTCTGTTCCCTTGCTTCTCACAAGGACTCTCTGTTGTAGGTAGTGACAGAATCTCATGGCAGCATGTGGAAGGCATAGTCTTAACCCGGGCTCCTATGTGCCAAGACTCGTGCCCATTGCACTAGGCCTGGGTTTTGAAAGTGTGCTCCTTTATGTCCAGCTCCGACTTAGCTAATGGAGGATGCATCTCCTGAGGACATGCTGGAAATTTAGATTTTCTGGCTTTACCGCAAACCTAAAACTTTGAGAACTTTGAGGTTGGGGCCCAGAAATCTGCATTATACAGGTGATTTTGATGGTCTCAAATTTGAAAAGAATTGTGTTATGTCAAGCTTCCTTAAAATGGCCTTTTCTTATTTGTGGCCAAAGGAGAGGAAGTCACTTCAGTTCTGCTTACCCGAGCAGCTTCGCCAATGGGTGAGCTTTGTAACTGGAGTTCCTGACTCCTAGAATCTCTGTCTCCTCTTCCTCCTTCCCTCTCTTCCTCATGTCTTTCACAGACCCTTGCTATGGAGCCCTGGTGGGTCCTTAGGACTTACAATCCTCACCTCTCAATTGCCAGTATAATAGGTGTGCAACACCATGCCCATTTGGACTTCTTGATTCCCCCTATTTTCAATAGCTAGAAGGCTAATTCCTCAAATAAATCCAGGAGAACATCATGTAGTTTAAATCAGAGGTCTCCAAAGTGGAGCACTTGTAGCCCAGGCAGGTATCAAACATGCAAAGCTTTTTAGTAGGTAATAGGATTGAAAGAATGTGATTTCAAATTTCATCAATGTTTACCAAAAAAAGTAAATACCAAGTAAAATGCATTTATATTGGGGTTGATAGTAACAGAAATTCATATATGGATGCACATATGCTGGCTGCCCCTCATGCTCTGGCTCATACCTGGTCCACCTTTGTATTTCAGCTAATGTGACAGCATTTGTTGGCCACTCCCACAATTTCTGCACCATCTTCACCCATGCACATCTTGTAGGCAGGACAAGTTGTGGATCAAAGAGTTTGTGGTTGGGTTGGCGTCCCAGTCCTTCCAATGGAAGTCTTGCCTGGTTACAGGAGATGGACATTTCAGGCTTCTTTGCTTGGAGTCTTAGCTAGGGTCACCCTCATAGATTCCTGGGAGTTTTCATTGCTCTAGGTTTCTAGAATCCCAGAGATGCCCCCAGATTCCAGTTGTCTCTCAAAGTACTGTCTCCCTCCTTCCTCCCCACACCCAATCCCTCCTGTTCTCAACTCCATTCTCCCTTCCAGGCCCCTCCCCCATCCACTGACAAGGTTCATTCTATTTCTTCTTCTCAGTGGGATTCAGGCATCCCTCCTCCCACCCCTGCCAGCCTTCCTTGTAACTTAACTTCTCTGGGTCTATGGATTGTAGCATGGTTCTCATTTAATTTATGGCTAATATCCACTAATGAGTGAGTATATACCATGTTTGTCTTTCTGGGGCTGGGTTATCTCATTCAGGATGATCTTTTCTAGTTCTATCTATTTGTCAGCAAATATCACGATGTCATTGTTTTTAACATCTGAGTAATACTTTATTGTGTAAATAAACCACCTTTCCTTTATCCATTGTTTGGTTGAGGGGTAACTAGGTTGTTTCCACTTTCTGGCTATTATGAATAAAGTAGCAATGAACAGAGTTGAGCAAGTATCCTTGTAGTATGGTGGCATATCTTTTAGGTGTATGTCCAGGACTGGTACAGCTGGTTCTTGAGGTAGAATGATTCCTCAGTCTTCTATCTAGCCACCTCAACTGCAGGTGTTTATCAGCTGTAGGAGTTCTCTGGTAGAATTTTTGGGGTCACTTATATATACTATCATATCATCTGCCAATATCAATATTTTGACTTTTTTTCTTTTTAATTTTATCCCCTTGATCTCCTATAGTTATCTTATTGCTTTATATAAAACTTCAATTACCATATTGAATAAATATAGGGGGAGTGGACAGCCTTTTCTTGTTCCTGATTTTAGTGGAAATGCTTTAAGTTACTTTTCCTTTAATTTGAAGTTGGCTGTTGGCTTGCTGTACATTGCTTTTATTATTCTTAGTTATGTCCTTTGTATCCCTAATCTCTCCAAGACTTTTATCATGAAGGGGTGCTGAATTTTGTCAAAGGTTTTTGCAGCATCTAGTGAGATGATCATGTGGGCTTTTTTTCTTTCAGTTTGTTTATATGGTGGATTACATTGACAGGTTTTCATATGGATGAACCATCCCTGCAACTCTGGGATTAAGCCCACTTGCTCATGGTGGATGATCATTTTGATGTGTTTTGGGAATCAGTTTGCAAATATTTTATTCAGTATTTTTGCATCAATGTTCATGAGGAAAATTGGTCTGTAATTTTCTTTTTTTGATAAGTCTTTGTGTGGTTTGGGTATCAGGGTGATTGTGGCCTCATAAAATGAATTTGACAATGTTCTTTCTGTTTCTATTTTGAACATAACCTGAGAAGCATTGGAATTAGGTCTTCTTTGAAAGTTTGGTAAAATTCTGCACTAAAACTGACTGACCCTGAACTTTTTTTTTTTTTTGGTTGGGAGACTTAATGACTGCTTCTATTTCCTTTGAGGTTATAGGTCTATATAAAATTTTTATATGGTCTTGATTTAACTTTAACTTTGGTAAGTGGCATCTACGTTCTATTTCTTTTAGATTTTCAATTTTGTAGAGTACAGGTTTTTAAAAAGTATGACCTAATGATTCTTTGGATTTCCTCAGTGTCTGTTGTTATGTCCCCCTTTGTTTCTAATTTTGTTAATTTGGATAGTCTCTCTGTCTTTTAGTTAGTTTGGATGTGGGTTTGTCTATCTTGTTGATTGTCACAAAGAACCAACTCTTTGTTATGTTGATTCTTTGTATTGTTCTCTTTGATTCTATTTTACTGATTTCAGCCCTGAGTTTGATTAAGTCCTGCAGTATTCTCCTCTTGGGTGTGTGTGCTTCTTTTTATTGTAGAGCTTCCAAATGCACTGTTAGGTCACTGATATGAGAGTTTTCTAATTTTTTTTATGCAGGTACTTAGTTTTATGAACTTTCCTCTTAGCACCACTTTCTTTGTGTCCCACAAATTTGCGCATGCTGTGCGTTCATTTTAATTGAATTCTAGGAAGTCTTTAGTTTCTTTCTTTATTCCTTCCTTGACCCAGTGATAATCCAGTAGAGACTTATTCAATTTCCATGTGTTTGAAGGTTTTCTGTTGTTTCTGTTGTTGTTGATAACAGCTTTAATGTGAGGTGGTCTGATAGGACACGGGGTTATTTCAGTTTTCTTTCTTTCTGTTGAGATCTGCTCTGTGAATGAGTATATGATCAATTTTGGAGAAGGTTCCATGAGGTACTGAGAAAAAGGTATATTCTTTTGTGTTCAGGCAAAATGTTATGTAGATATGTTAGGTCCATTTGAGTCATAACTTCTGTTCCATTATTTTTCTGTTTTCTGTCTGGACAACTATCCATTGGTGAGAGAGGGGTGTTGAAGTCTCCCACTACTAGTGTGTTGGGTTTGATGTGTGACTTAAGCTTTAGAAATGTTTCTTTTACAAATGTGGATGCCCTTGCATTTGGGGCATAGATGTTCAGAACTAAAATGTCATCCTGGTAGATTTTCCCTTTAATGAGTATGAAATGTCCTTCTCCATCTCTTTTGGCTAATTTTGGTTTGACATCTATTTTGTTAGATATTAGGATATCTACACAGCTTGTTTGTTAAGTGCATTTGATTGGAATATCTTTTTTCAGCCCTTTACTCTGACCTAAGTCTATCATTGATGTTGAGGTGTGTTTCCTGTATGCAGAAGAAGGAAGGCTCTTGTTTTCATATCCATTTTGTTAGCCTGTGTCTTTTTGTTAGGGAATCGAGTCCATTAATATTGAGAAATATTAATGACCACTTAGTGTTTATCCCTGTTATTATGTTATTGTTGTTGTTGGTAGTGGTAGTAGTAGTGTGTGTGTGCTCCTTTGTATTTTGCTGGTGAGATTACCTATTGCCTGTATTTCCATGGGTGTAGCTAAATTCTTTGGGTAGGGGTTTTCTTTCTAGTTTCTTCTGTAGGGCTAGAAATGTCAATAAATATTGTTTAAGTTTGACTTTGTTATGAAATATCTGATTTTTTTCCACGTATGGTGATTGAAAAAAAGTTTTGTTTTGCATATTAGTCTGGGCTGGCATCAACAGTCTCCTAGAGTCTGCCAGACATTTGTCCAGGCCATTCTGGCTTTTAGAGTCTGGATTGAGAAGTCCAGTACAATTCTTATAGGTCTGACTTTAATATTTAATATTTCCCTTGCAGCATTTAATATTCTTTCTTTGTTCTGTATGTTCAGTGCTTTAGTTATTATATGACCAGGGGACTTTCTTTTCTGATCCTGTCTATTTGGTGTTCTGTAAACTTCTTGTACTATTATAGGCATGTCCTTCCTTAGGCTAGGGAAATTTTCTCCTTTGATTTTGTTAAGTATATTTTCTGGGTTTTTCAGCTGGGATTCTTCTCCTTCTTCTATCCCTACTATTCTTAGATTTGCTATTTTCATGTTGTTCCAGATTCCCTGGATGTTTTGTGGTAGGAGTTTTTTTTAGATTTACCATTTTCTTTGAGCAATGAATCTATTTCTTCTATTTTATCTTCAAAATCTGAGATTCTTTCTTCCATCTCTTGTATTCTGTTGGTGATACTTTTATCTGTAGTTCATTTGCTTACTCAGATTTCCCATTTCCTGAATTCCCTCAGTTTGTGTTTTCTTTTTATTTTGAGTCTACGGCCATACCACCCTGAATGCATCTGATCTCGTCTTTTTATTTTGATTTTCATGTTGTGAATAGTTTCCTTCATCCATTTGTTTTTTTTCTTGGAGTTCTTGGCATTCTTTAAGGGATTTTTTGATTTCCTCTAAATTTTTGGTTGTTTTTCCTTCAATTTCATTAAAGAAGTTTTTCATTTCCTTTTTAAAGACCTCTAATATCCTCATAATGTTATTTTAAAGATTTTTTTTCTTGTGTGTTGGTTGTGTTGGGGTACTTAGGTCTTCCTGTGGTAGTATAGCTGGTCTCTGGTTGTACCATATTGCCATGGTTGTTGTTGATGATTGTATTTTTGTTTGTTTGTTTGTTTTTCGAGATAGGGTTTCTCTGTGTAGTTTTGGTGCCTGTCTTGGATCTCGGCTCTGTAGACCAGGCTGGCCTCGAACTCACAGAGATCCACCTGGCTCTGGCTCCCGAGTGCTCGGATTAAAGGTGTGTGCCACTGCTGCCTGGCTTGTTGATTGTATTTTTATACTTGTGTTTAGGCATCTGGGTTTGGGATGATTAGGTCTAGTTCCTGATTTCTGAGTTTGTCTTTGTTGGAGGGATGTTTTGTCCTTGGTTTCTGTTTCCTCTTTGCTTTTCTAGTCTTTGTGGACTGGATTTCTGGCAGCTGAGGTGACTTCTGATTCAGCAGGGAGTCTCTGTTCAAGATGAAAGTTGGCCTTCTGGTGGTTAGCTTGGCCTTTGGTGCAGCAGGGGAATCTCCATTCATCTGTTTGGTGTGGCCTGCACCTGAGCAGCTGAAGTCTGCTCAAGCTGGTGTGGTTTGCCCTTGTTCTGACTAGTGTAGCCTGGCCCTGAGTGGGTTTGTGGGCAGTGCCCAGCTGCAGGCCCTGGGTGATAGCACTCAGAAGGCATGGACCACAGAATGTATCCTGTGGAATAGCATCTAGGGAGGGTGGCAGTTCCACTGTCAGGCAGGTCACTCACTGGTTATGACTGGTATGGCCTGTCCCTGAATGGAGGAAGTCTGCTGGGATTGGGGGCAGGGTCCAGCAGAGAACTGAGATGGTGTAGGCTATAGGAAGGGTCTGGGGGACAGGGTCTAGGGTGGTGAGTAGTTCCTCTGAGGCAGGTCACTCACTGGTTCTGACGGGTGTGGCCTGCTCTGGTTCTGACACCCAAGTTTATTTTAATAACTGGCAGTTTACTATAATACCCAGGCATGTTGTGATGCTTTGCTTTTAAGGTGTTAGCCAGTAGATTGAGATCTCAAATCTGAAACTTCATGCTAATTATTTATGTTTCAACAGTTCTTGTTTTTTATTTGTAAGTGGTTAAAACCTTGACTAGAAAATACAGCCTAATATTTTATCACTTTACTTCTTATGCAAAAGCAGCTAGAAGATGAAAAGGATGTCATATCTCTATACGATTTCCCTCCAAAGTATTGTCTAGTCAATCATGAGGGAACATTTGAAGAACTGACTGGAACAACATTCCACTAAATACATGCCACTCCACCTCAAAAGTGTCAGTGTCCTCCAAAACAAGGAAAGATTGAAAAGTTGTGGTAGAGCCAGAAGGCATTTCTAGGCCTATTGAGTAAATGCCAGGGAGCCATTTTGATCCTAGAAAAAGGAACATTAGTGGAAAAATGGCAGTCTATGAGCTCTGTAGTTAAATGTATCAGGCTAATGTTAATCCCTTAATTTTTCACAAATACTCCATGAGTCTGAAAGAGACCAACATTAGAAAAGGAAAGAGACAGTCCGACTATCGTTATAATTTTCCTGTAAAATTAAATTGTTGAAAAGAAACCAACTCCAGAAGACTGATCACTAATTTTCAGGGAAGAGTCATGTGTGGCAGCCCATGAAGTAGGGGTACGTGTGTGGAGAAGTACTGCCTGCACAGGCAAAGAAACTGAGTGGGGAGTTCTGTCAACACAATAGAGAACTTATGGGCATTATGAAGGGGTAAAGCCTCTTATTGTAACCTTGGGAGAATTTTTGCTCTATGGTTTCATCTAATCACTTCGAGATGATGACTTGGCAATACCAGGAGACCTAGCTGTTGAGAAATATCAATGAGCAGTGTTTGTTGATTCCTGTTAATTTGCTGGTGTATATGTGTGTGTGTGTCTGTGTGTGTCTGTGTCTGTGTGTGTCTGTGTGTGTGTGTGTATTTGTGTGTCTGTGTGTGCTTCATCTCTTTTTATTTGGTGGTTCTGGAATTATTTATTCCATGTTTTCTTGGGTGTTGTTAACCTCTTCAGGTTGGAATTTTCCTTCTAGAACCTTCTGTAGCCCTAGATTTGTAGATAGATACTGTTTAAATTTGGTTTTATCATGAGACATCTTAATTTCCCCACCTATTGTGATTGAAAGTTTGCTTAGTATAGTAGTTATCTTCGCTGCATCTGTGCTTTCTTAGAGTCTGTAGACCATCTGTCCAGGCTCTGCTGAGTTTTACAGTCTTCTTTGAGAAGTCAGGGGTTACTTTAATAGGTCTGCTTTTATATATTACTTGGTCTTTTTTTTCATGGTTTTTAATATTCTTTCTTTGTAATGTGCATTTAGTGTTTTGATTATTATATGCTAAGGGGAATTTCTTTTCTGGTCCAGTCTATTTGGTGTTCTGTATGCTTCTTGTACCTTGATAGGTGTCTCCTTATGTTAGGAAAATTTTCTTCCATAATTCTGTTGAAAATATTTTGTATACCTTTGACCTGAATATTTTTCATTCCTCTATTCCTAGATTTGGTCTCTTCATAATGTCTCATTTTGTGGATATTTTCTGGCAAGATTTTTTTGATTGAACATTTTCTTTGATCAAGATTATCATGTCTTCACATGCCATGAATCTCTTGTCTGTCTCCTACATTCTGTTGGTGAAGCTTGTCTCTGAGGTTCTTGCTTGGGTTTCTAAATTTTTCATTTCCAGATTTCTCTCAGTTTTTTTTTTATTGAGTCTATTTCAACTTTGAGGTGTTGAGATATTTTATTCATTCCCTTCCACTGCCTGTTTTTGTTTTGAAAGATTCCTCTAAAAGATTTTTATTTATTTCCTCTTTAAGGAGTTCTAACATATCATATTTTGTATTTTCAGGTCTTTCTCTTGTGTTTCATCTGTGTTGCAATACTCAGGGGCTACTATGGCAGGGTTACTGGGCTCTACTGGGGACATATTGTCCTGGCTGATTGTGTTTTTCATTCGTGTCTAGGTGTCTGGGTTTGGGAAGATTGTAATTCTAGGTGTTGATTTAAGTTCTTGTCTTAGTTGAGTGAGTGTTTTGTTCATTGGTTTCTGTTGCCTTCTCTGATTCTTAGGAGGGTGTGGTGGTTCTTTATTGCTTGGTAAAGAGTTCTTCTAGAGCCTTGCAAGGTGTGACTAGTTGAATTTCTAGGTAAAATGTATTTCTAGGTATTGGACGTTGATACTTAGGAATCTGGATGGACTAGGAAGGGAGGGTGGAGGGAACCTATAGGAGGAAGAAAGCAGGGTGTCCCACCAGGATCAGATCTGCATCATCCCCTGGAAATGGGGACATACAGTGTGGAGAAGCCACAACAGGTAATCTGCTACAGAGCTGGGTTTGATAAGGGAAGATTTGATATGGAAGAGAGGAGTGGGAATGAAAATCTCAAGTTTGTCTATCTGATTAGCTGGGCTAATTGCTTCTCTGGCAGGCTTGGCTGAGAGATTTCCAGAGAAAGCCTGCTGGAGCTGGGGACTAGAATAACAGGATGAGTGGTGAGGAATGTTGGAGAAGATCTGGGTCATCTGCTAGAGATGGTGTCAGAAAGTAGGGGGAGGCTGAGACAGGTGGTCTGCTATAGAGTAGGGAGTAAAGCTGGGGGGTAGATTTAGAAGAGAAGAGGAAGAGGTGAAGATCTACAGTTAGGCTACCTGTTTCTCTGGTCAGAGGGCCGCGCAGAGTTCCTGGGAATGCCTGCTGGAGTTGGGGACTGGAATAGAATGACGAATTGTGGGAAGGAAGGTTGGAGAGGAGGATTTGTGTGATCCTCTAGACATCGGGGCAAGGAAGGAGGGCAGGCACAGCAGGCTGTTGGCTATAGAACTGGGTATGAGATTGGGGGATTGGATTTGCAGGACAGGAGGGAGAGGTAAAGATCTATAGTTAGCCTACCTGCTTCGTTGGCCAGCATGGCCAACAAGTTCCCAGGGAATGCCTGCTGGAGTTTAGGGCAGAGATAATGGGGTGGGCAGGGGGGAAAGAAAGTTGGAGGAGTGGGTCTAAGTAATTTGTTGTAGTTGGAGGCAGAGAGGTAGTGGAGGCCAAAACCAGTGGTCTGGTACAGAGCTGGAGATGAGAATGGGAGACTGGATTTGGAGAAAAGAAGGAAAAGGTGAAGATCCGCAGTTAGCTTACCTGATTTACTGGCTGAAGCAGCCAGTGGATTTCCAGGCAATTTTGACTTGTAGGTAGGTCTTAATGTGGGATGGGTGGTATATGGTATGGTAGGGTACCAAGGAGAAGGCCATTGGATTTTTAGTCTATAACTTCTGAGGCAAAAATTCTATCCTTTAAGTATGGCTTTTCAAATAAATTTATATGATATTCTCTCAGAAATTATTTTGTATCAAACCAAAATGCAAATGTTCAAGCTCCAAGACATATTTTTTAACAGTTCTTGTACTCCATATATGTAAATATCTGTGATATAAGCATGTTGTATAGGTGGTTGGTAATAATGCCTGTCAGAACATGAGGGGCCTTGATGATGTATTTTATACTAGGGTAAATGGGCAGAACAGCTTCACATGTGAATGTATTGTTTAGTAAATCCACAGCCAATGCAGATTTATGAGAGTCATTATTCTGTTCTGCAGGCTGCCTCTCTGTTGAATTTAATGAACTGAAGTAGGTTAACAGTTCATTCTAATCTTCTTGTGCCTGGAAATCAAGCACTCCCTGGAATCACAGAACACATGTCCTTCTCTTGTTCTGAAAATCAAAGGTGACTTTCTGATAAATAAATCTCTCTTGAGAGAAATGACACAGAGAATGAGTTTGAAGACATTTCTTTTAGTGCATCGATTGAATGTTAACCCACAACAGCTACTTGTTGCGGAGCAGAGAGGTGATTTGTCAAACCAAAGATCCATGAGAGATTGCTTTAATTGATATCTGTTCCTCCACACCCGACTATTACATCCAGCTTCTCATCGATTCTCTCACCCACATATTTCCTTTACTATTTAGAGGAAATGCTTGAAAGCAATCTATTCTGTGGTCTTCCACATTAATTCCAAGTCAGTTCTAACATGGCCCCCCTCACAATTAAAACACTTGAAATGAAAATCTGCCAAACAAATGGAAGGTTGGAATCCCACAGCACACTGATGAGGTGTGCATATCTCAGTGATGTACTGCTGGTATTTCTCTCCCTTTCTCTCCCTCTATCCCTCCCTCTCTCTTCATGTGTGTGAAGGTCTGTATACTTTATTTATAAGGCTTCTAGAATCACTGGGCCCTCCAGGCTTCAGGAACACACAGCAGTTTTTACAAACACCAAAACACCACAACACAATTGTCCAATCAGGTACAACTCATTGTAGACCATAAAACTTCCCATCTTTAAGTAATTTCCAATTTGTGCAATTTGTTTTCAAAAATGACTTGCATGGGTATAAATAATACACAAACTTTCCCATATAATAAAGATATAAATGGTACCTGTTTCCAGGTTACTGACACCTAGGTAGTTTTCTAGCCTTCTCTATAACCGTGTATGTACTTCAAGTTCTTTAAGACAAACATATATATTCTGCCCTGTCATAAATTATATTCTTTTAAGGGTTTTTTTTTGGCCAAAGATAATTTAAGGGATAATATTTTCAAAAGTTCTTAGACTTAGGACCAGATTTTGGTATGACAGGGACTTGTTAGGGGCTCTCACTTTATTCCCAGAGATCTAGGCTTATCTTCAACCTGCAGCTGACACACTCTCTAAATGTCCTCCTATGGTTTGTATCTTGGTTTCCTTTGGTATGAGCTGCTTTTGCATGGCTTATAGATGCTAGTTCTTATTGGGTCAGAGGGCAATTTGTTTGTGGCCTATAGTGAAATATTTTTGTTATGGCTACCTACCTGCATGTATAATTATACCTTCCTTCTAAGATAAAGATTTCATGGTCACGTGCTCATTGTACTTTCTCTAAAATGATTGTTTTTGGGCACTCCATCGTGTTCTATCTTTTGGACCTATCTTACTGTGATGTATCTGAAACACATGAGTACTTTCGGGTAGAGTTCCCCCAGACTTACCTGCTGTCTAACTCCAGTTTGGAAATGATGGTACTAAAACCAGAGGACAGGATGTTGTAAGCAATGAAGCAGGGCCCTTACAATATAGTAATAAACTGAGGTAAAAATAAATTGAATAAAAAATATTTTCCTAATCATTAAAGCTAGTAGTTGAAGTACTCTTAATTACAGGAAGGTAAGAGGACCATGAAAATTTACATAAAAAGTCAGAATTATTTGAGCCTTTGAGGCAAGATCTTTTTTTTTTTATTTTATGTTTTCTTTTCAATAATTATTAAGAGATTTTCTATTCATTTTACATACCAACCACAGATTCCCCTCTCCTCCCTCCTCCTGCCTCCCAGCCTTCCTCCCTCGAACTCATCCCCCATTCCTCCCTGCAAGGCAAGGTCTCCCGTGAGGAGTCAGCAGAGCCTGGTACATTCAGTTGAGGTAGGTCCAAGTTCCTCCTCCCTGTACTAAGGCTGCACAAAGTGTCCCACCATAAGCACTGGGCTCCAAAAAGCCAGCTCATGCATCAGGGACGGGTCCCAGTCCCACTGTGAGGCAAGATCTTTAGAAACCGATGGCAACCACTCTTTCCTATGATTAACTTTTCTTCAGGACTTGTTGATTACTCTTTCTTCATATAGAAATATCATTAACAGTTCAGTGGTCAATAATAATTATGATAATTTTTGCCTCACAAATAAAATGAAAAAAGTATTTTTTTCTTCCTAGAATAATTGATATAAAGGAAAAGAAAAGAGAAAATAAATAGTGAGTGGGATGAATGAACATGTTTAAAGGGTTAAAAATAAGTATGTGTGAGAGGGAAGTAAAAACTGTCAGGTTGGCAAGGATTTGGAAATTGTAGGTAATATATCTAAAGGCTGTTTTTAATAGTATTTGATGTTGAGGGATTTTATTTCATTGTCTTAATGTTTATGTTACAGATATAGAAAAAAGACAAAGGATCACTGGTAAGAATGAGCCTTGTTTTCAATTTTCTCTGGAAAACCCAGTTGTCTTTCCCCAAGTATTTTGAGTTTCTATTTATTTTTTGCAGAGATGGTATGAATTTATACTTTAGTGGATTTAAAATTTGGAAAGGAATCATGAGATAGTAGAACTGTGAAGGTGGGGCTTTGTTGGGGAAGGCGGTCATTGAAGGCCTGCTGTGTGGGATCTATGTGCGACTCTTCCTGTTACTGCTCTGATCTGCTTCCATCTAGAAGGATCGGAGTCTCTCCACTTCCTGTCTGCTATACAGTGATCACCTGGCCTCCACAAAACATTCCTGCCAGGTGTAATTTTCTTTTTTTTTTTAAATTCTTTAAAAAATGTATTTATTCTTTTCTCAGGCAATACATCCTGACTGAAGTTTTCCCCTTCCACATCTCCAAGTCCTCCATCCCCCTACCCTCTCCCCTAGACCCATTCTTCCTCCATTTCCCTTCAGGAAAGAGTGGGCCTCCAGAGGATATCAACCCAACATGGCAAAACAAGTTACAAGAAGACTAGGTACAAACCCTCATGTCAGGGCTGGACAAGGCAACTGAGTAGGAGAAAAAATGTCCCAAGAGCAGGCAAAAGAGTTAGAGACCCTCCCACTCCCACTGTCAGGAGTCCCACAAAAAACACCAAACTAACCACCATAACATATATGCAGAGGACCCAGTGCTGACCCATGCAGGCTCCATGATTGCTGCTTCAGTCTCTGTGAGTCCCTATGAGCCCTGCTTAGTTGATTCTGTGGATCATGTTCTCCTGGTGACTTCAACTGCTCTGGCTCTTCCAGTTCATCCCATCTTCTGCAGAGTCCCTCCAAGGGGAGGGACCTGATGGAGATCTCCACTTTGGGCTTTCTCTCCACCTAATGTTTGGCTGTGGGTCTCTGCTTCTGCTCCTTTCAGCTGCTGGAGGAAGCTTCTCTGATGACTATTGGGCTAGGCACTGATATGTGAGTATATCAGAATATCATTTGGAATAATTTTATTGACCCTTTTTCTATCCTGTGTCTTTGTGCTATCTAGCCTCCAGTTCCTAGTCATCCAGGCAGTGTTGGACATGGGCCCCCTTTCACAGTATGGACCTCAAATTTGACGAATCATTGGTTGTTGGGCCCCATAAGGCCCGGGCATGAGGCCCAGTGTAACTTCCCGAGCCTAGCAGGAGTTTGGCGACCTGTCCTGGGACATGACTTCCGCATACGAGTGACTCAGCACTACCTAGAGGCTGCTAAGATGGCATCATCTCATTGGGCCGCTATCCCCACTCCATCCCCTCATCCCCCCAACCTATATAAGTTCACTCCTGATATGATAAAGCGAGTTCCTGCTTCGACAAGACTCCTGGCCCAGTGTGTTTCTCTCCAGTGATACTCATCATCTCGCTCAGCCCCAGGGACAGACCGGCTGGCCCGGTCCTGCCTCTGTCGGTCAGACCAACAATTGGTTGGTTACTCCTACAAGTTCTGTGCCTCCATTGCCCCAGTACCTCTTACAGGCAGGATAGATTGTAGGTCAAAGGTTTTGTGGCTGGGTTGGTATCACAGAACCACCACTGGAAGTTGCCTGGTTATAGAAGATGGCTGGTTCAGGCTCCATATCCTACATTTCTAGGTGTCCTCCCTAGGGTCACCCTCATAGAATCTTGGGAGTTTCTACTGCATTAGATTTTCACGTAACCTCCCAAATGCCTTCCAATTCCAGTCATCTCTTCCTGTACTCTTTCCCTCAATGCCTCCCCTCACCTGATCCTTCCTGTTCCCAATCCCATCGGCCTGCAATCCATCCACAAAAATCTATTCTGTTTCCCTTTCCTGGGGAGATTCAGGCATTCCCCTTAGACCCCCCCCATTACTTAGCATTTTTGGGTCTGTGGACCACAGCATGATTATCGTTTACCTAACAGCTAATACCTGCTTATAAGTGAGTATATATCATGTTTGTCTTTCTGGGTCTGGACTGCCTCACTCAGGATATTTTTCTAATTCCATCCATTTGCTTGCCAATTTCATGGTGTCGATTTTTTTTTTAAATATCTGAGTAATACTCCAATTGTGTAAATGTTTCATATATTCTTTATCCATTCTTTGGTTGAGGGACCTCTAGGTTTTTTCCAGTTTCTGGCTATTATGAATATAACTGCTCTGAACATAGTTGAGGAAGTGTCTTTGTGGTATGATGGAGAACCCTTTGGGTATATGCCCAAGAATGGTATAGCTGGGTTTTGAGGCAGATTGATTCCCAGTTTTCTGAGGAACCAAGGAACTGCCATATTAAGTTTGTACTCTCACCAGCCATGGAGGTGTGTTCCTCTTGTTCTTTATCCTCACTAACAAGATCTGTCACTTGTATTATTGATTTTAGCCATTCTGACAGTTGTAAGATGGAATCTAAAAGTAGGTTTGAGCCAGGTATTGTGGCACATGCCTTTAATCCCAGCACTCAGGAGGCAGAGGCAGGTGGATCTCTGTGAGTTCGAGGCCAGCCTGGTCTATAGAGCAAGTTCCAGGACAGGCTCCAACATAGAAAACCTGTCTTGAAAAACAAACAAACAAACAAACAGAAAACAAAATTAGGTTTGTTTTGCATTTCCCTGATGTAAAGATGTTGTTGAACATTCCTTTAAGTGTTTCTTAACCATTTGAGACAGGATGTAATTTTCTGCCCAAAGTTATAGGGTTATAGGGTCTAACAACAATGGACTGAATCAACAATTCTTCCTTCCTTCCTTCCTTCCTTCCTTCCTTCCTTCCTTCCTTCCTTCCTTCCTTCCTTCCTTCCTTCCTTCTTTCCTTCCTTCCTTCCTCCCTCCCTCCCTCC